>OX244283.1:3320000-3527500 GCA_945867215.1 Epinotia demarniana
CGCTCGTCTTGAAGACACTACGTGTCCTGCCCATTTCCACTTTTGTTTAGCTAATTAGAACACTGGAAACAGACGGATAGTGTCGCCGCGAGACAGCTCGCGCGCCGTCTCGTGATAACCGTGATGGAGCAGAAGGCGTAGCACGGTTGCCATTTTATCACTTATCGTTGTGGTAAAGACGTCCATCACTTTTGACGACCGGTTAGCCTAGTGGGTAGTGACGCTGCCTACGAAGCTGAAGGTCCTGGGTTCGAATCCCGGTAAGGGCAAATATTTGTGTGATGAGCATGAATATTTGTTTCTGAGTCTTGGATGTTTTCTATGTATTTAAGTATTTATATATATTATATATATCGTCGTCTAGTACCCGTAACACAAGCCTTATTGAGCTTACTATGGGGCTAGCTCGATTTGTGTAAGATTGTCCCTTAGTATTTATTTATTATTTATTTATTTATTTATTTATCACGCTCTGACAAGTATGTGAGTGCGAGAGTGACGGATGCCTTATCCACGACGATAAGTGATAAAATGACAACCGTGCTACGCCCGCAGGGCGATTCTCCGAGGGTTTGAACCGCTCGGTTTTAACGTCATTGTCGTCTCAAGATTATTTCATCAGAGGTAAAACGTACCGCTGAACCTTTAATCAAAAAAGATTTAGTACTGGTATTGGCTAACATCTTCATCAAAAGTAGACTCTGATACTCGTACCTTTTAATATAATTTGCTGTCTCTGACAATTGTAACAGTTCACCCCCCCCTGGCTAGAAAACGCTTCCGAAGACCTACAGCTAACGAAGCAGCTTCCCGCTGAAGCTCAAGAAACGCTAAATATTTTGCAATGAATTCTAACTTAATGTAAAACCCTATTCCTTCGTGCTAGACTACTGTAACTTACTCTCTATTTACCTACTTATTAAACCTACTTTTGTTGCGTGCTTTTATTTAAGAATACCTGACGATTTGGCCAAAATGTGATCGCTAGCGGTTGAACCCCGAAGTGTTGTGTACCGTAATAACCCTAGATCCTTTTATGAAAGCTTGACAGGTTTTTGGACTCTCCATTCATAATAAAATTAAAGCTAGCTTATCTGTACATAAATTAACCTACTGAAATGCTACTTTTAACTGCTATTTTCCTATTTATGAGCATAACAAAGTCCTAAATCTTGTAGGAATAATAAATTAATTATAAATCACTTTATGATTATAATTACACTGTAGGTTACTTTATGATTATAATTAAAAATTGTTTTTGGTAGAAAAACACCTATCCCCTATTACATGTCCGGTTGAACAAGGAGTAGCCTTCATAAAATCAAGATTATTTATTTAAACCTATTATTATCTAGAAGACTGCCCTAAATACTTGTATTTTGGACCAAAGTTCTATCGACGGGTCGTGTGGCAATCTTTTGCTCACACTGGCTACTCTCTTGTTGGAATGGAGTCTGGACATCCTATTCAAGTTACTTACCTAGCTATCCTACGAGTTTAGGACTCGGAGAATGAATCTACCAGTGTCTCAAACCTAGCGGTCAGTTTCGAGAAGATACACCGAGACAAACTCGACTGACATCTTTTAGTATTATTAATCGTTTATATGTATAACTAAGATGGCCTGGACCATTTTATACCGACGGCCGTAGAGTAATGCCGTGGTAAACCGTTCATTACACGCGAGACATTCTACCCAAACCATGCCTTAAATGGAGAATTCCCTCTCATGAAAATAAGATACTTTAAATGGAGAGTTCTCTCTCATGAAAATAAGATATTTTAAATGGATTTGATGAACTGCTCAGCCTGTCATCAAACCCAGAATTATTTCATCTTTCTGAGACAATCCTGATATCACAATTTCATGAATAATACTGTGACCTTTTTAATGATATTTAACAATTGTCTCGTGTTTCACGTGTAATCCACGGCAACCCAACACCACTTGCCTTACTACTCAAACATCACACTGGTTACTCATTAATAATTTTAGTCGTCATTAGATTTTATAAGAATAATAACTTCAATTTTATTAATCCTACCAAACACTTGTAATATCTTTAGTTACAGTAGATATAGTTTCAAGCCCTAATACCCCATAACGCGTGAATTTACTCCTAAGCCTACCCCACAGTCCCTATTCTGCTTACTCCTGGAACCATACCTTAGTTCAGAAGCAAGAATGTATCCCTATTGAAGCTGTAATTAGTTCAGTCGGCGAAACTGAGATGACAACCCTCTAACAGCCTGTGTAATTCATCTCCCCTCGCTGTGCCCGAAGGCTAAAGGGAAAACAGCGAGTAAGATGCACTAACTGGACATACGGTATGTTGATATATAAGTATATTTAATACTGAACGACCCCTCAAGCAACCGATCGGTTTTCACGAGCGGAGATATCCTCCTATGCTTTTCGTCACATAAATGTTCAAGCCACGTTTCCACCGTCAGTTGTTTTGAGAGACGTGAGGGCCCCGATTAAAGGGTTTCGTCTCCTATGTTGGTAAAGAGGTAGACGCCAGACCACACCTCAAGTCTGGTAACTACACGGACACGGATTCATCCCCGTTGGCACCGTTAGGTGGGGCTGACTCCGCAGATAACTGATTCTTGACAGTGTTCCGGCTGATTGGACAGTAAGAATTAACCCCAACTAAATTTCGAAAACAATCGTCAAACATACTCAATCCCAGGGAGTACCCTGGCATAATTAAATATATTTGATTAACTATATAAACCTCCGGACCAACTCCGTTACGGTAAATACAGCTTTGACTGAGTTCCGAAAACACTTGTCAAACATGTCTAATTCTAGGGAGTGGCCGCTAGCAAATCAAACATATTTGATTTAACCATATAAACCTCCCGGAGTACCTCCGATAAAGTAAATATAGCTTAGGCCCTAATACCCCTTTAAATATACAATTAACTTGTAAAATTAAGAAAGTAAAAGACTCATAATTATGAAGAGAGATTCCTCACAATAACAAGCCATTCACCAAAACACAATAGAGGTAACACACACCAATAATTTCACAGCCCACAACCAGAGACACTGCCAGTCCGAACGATGAGAAATGAATAATCCCCCATACTACTTCGGCATTCCCTTTTATACTCTTCACGAGGGTCAATAGGGTCACGAGGGTCAATAGGGTCACAGTGCCACGAGGGTCAATAGGGTCACGGGGGTCAATAGGGTCACGAGGGTCAATAGGGTCACGGGGGTCAATAGGGTCACGAGCGTCATTAGGGTCACGGGGGTCAATAGGGTCACGAGGGTCAAAAGAGTCAAGAGAGTCAATAGGGTCAAGAGGGTCAATAGGGTCACGAGGGTCAATAGGGTCACGGAGTCACGAGGGTCAAGAGGGTCAAGAGGGCCAATAGGGTCACGAGGGTCACGAGGGTCAATAGGGTCAAGAGGGCCAATAGGGTCAAGAGGGACAATAGCGTCAAGAGGGTCAATAGGGTCAAGAGGGTCAATAGGGTCACGAGGGTCAATAGGGTCAAGAGGGTCACGAGGGTCAAGAGGGTCAATAGGGTCAAGAGGGTCACGAGGGTCAAGAGGGCCAATAGGGTCACGAGGGTCACGAGGGTCACGAGGGTCAAGAGGGCCAATAGGGTCAAGAGGGTCAATAGCGTCAAGAGGGTCAATAGGGTCAAGAGGGTCAATAGGGTCACGAGGGTCACGAGGGTCACGAGGGTCACGAGGGTCACGAGGGTCAAGAGGGTCAATAGCGTCAAGAGGGTCAATAGGGTCAAGAGGGTCAAGAGGGTCACGAGGGTCAAGAGGGTCACGAGGGTCAAGAGGGTCAATAGGGTCAAGAGGGTCAAGAGGGCCAATAGGGTCAAGAGGGTCACGAGGGTCAATAGGGTCACGAGGGTCAAGAGGGTCAAGAAGGCCAATAGGGTCAAGAGGGTCACGAGGGTCACGAGGGTCAAGAGGGTCACGAGGGTCAATAGGGTCACGAGCGTCATTAGGGTCAGGGGGTCAATAGGGTCACGAGGGTCAATAGGGTCACGAGGGTCAATAGGGTCAAGAGGGTCAATAGGGTCACGAGGGTCAATAGGGTCACGAGGGTCAATAGGGTCAAGAGGGTCACGAGGGTCAATAGGGTCAAAAGGGTCACGAGGGTCAATAGGGTCACGAGGGTCAAAAGGGTCACGAGGGTCAATAGGGTCAAGATGGTCAATAGGGTCAAGAGGGACAAGAGGGTCAAGAGGGTCACGAGGGTCAATAGGGTCAAAAGGGTCACGAGGGTCAATAGGGTCACGAGGGTCAAAAGGGTCACGAGGGTCAATAGGGTCAAGAGGGTCAATAGGGTCAAGAGGGTCAAGAGGGTCAATAGCGTCAATAGGGTCACGAGCGTCATTAGGGTCAGTAGGTTTACGAGGCCAGACGTTGGTGGTATCATCAATAATTTCAACCCATTAACAACCTTAACTCTTTAGCAATAAGGTTCAAATCAGATTGTAGTATTAAAGCGCTAACGTAAACACATTGCCTTACCACAAAAAGTCGTACTATTCATTTTCATTTAGCTTCTAATGTTCCAGCTATTACGATTGAAATTCGTATGTCGCCCTACGCCTCCAGCCATGTCCATTACCAAAGCAGGAATTCTATTTAGGTATCGATATATGAAATGATTCATACAATATCCGTAGATGAAATAAGTCACCGTTACAGACTGTTTATACGATTGTATATTAACTTTATTGTCTTCCTTCTCCCCTTCATTTATCTAATCAATTTTCTAACTTTGGGTATGAAATAAAAGTATGTCATTCTCTCTCTCTCTCTTTATATAACAATACACACAGAAATCCGCCAGCGAGCATGCCCACTCTATTACACAATGACGAAACAAAAACGCCTTAAAAACGCTGAATATTCGCCCAGCAGTCGAACTGAGGGAGCACGTCACTCTACAGAAGTCGTAGCCATAATAAGACACCTACTACGCTCTGTAGCTAAGTATGACGAATTATATGCTAGAGACAATAGCACTGCGGGCATCGACCAAACTGCTGAATTGATATGAGAGATTTCACGCTGCCTTCACTTGATTGTATTATTTTATTACTTCGTTTTCGTCATATATACTCGTACTTTTTGGCATATAGATGCCATATATACATCTTAGCCCAAGCACTTTATTTTCATTAGTATGGAAGAAAATGCAAATTTGGAAATAATTCATAACAGCAGCTTTTTTGCGTGTAACTGATATATTATCACTTTAGTAATAACGTAGACTCAAAATCCACCAAAATATTAGTCATCAAAAAATCGATATTTAACCAATTCCTGAAAAAAGAGGCAAAATAGATATTTTAATTTTTGTTTGGGTTAATTTACAGGAGCTCTTCAAGAATAATAAATAAATCACACAAAAAACATAGAGGATGTGTCATTTATTTTTATATATTTACTTCCCGATGGAAATTTTGGTGGATTCTTGGATAAGGCATCTTAGAATAACATTTTAAAATTAAACAAACAAAAAAAACGCTGCTATAAATTAATGTTTGAAAAAAACGTAATTTTCCTGGGGTATCTCTGTAGCTACCTTTTATACCTCTCTAAGAAATAAGATTGTATTTTTTTCTCTTATTGTATTTGACATGTAAACTCTGATGTAGTTAATTCTATTATGAGTAATGTACTCATACCATTTTGAGTCTAATAGATAGATAAACTAATAACAGACCTCATGTCATTACATGCAAAGTTTCGTTACAATACAACACGTAATTTTAAAATGAGAGCGTAACTACTTACGTTTGTAAGGAGAATCGAGCTTACGAGTAGGCACTGCGGACTCTTTAATCTACTTTTAAGTAGGGTCAAGGCTCCCACCAAAAGGTTTGAATTACTTTGAATTGAGCTACAGACGAACTAGAGTTTAAGCCAGTCGCGGTGAATGGGTTAACGCGCCATACAATCGTTTAGAACTATATTTTACGACCTCTCTGATACAAAGGGACCTCTATTCCTATCTACAAATACTACAAATAGACCTCTGAAGCTACCGACCGACCTATCGACCTAATGGCTACTGTCAAGTATCTATGGTAAAGTAAGTTAAATAGCAAATTAATTACCTATTTTTATGAGTAAGTAGAAGGTACGTGGGATTTTTGAAGAATGCTGTTAGCAAGACCACTAAATTTATAAACATATCTCTTCTTTTGTAACAACACTTTTTGTGATATGGTAAGTGCTTTGTTAATTAAATACGGCTCGAAGGACCAAAACATCCGCACAGTCGACAACATCGAACGAAGGAGCGAAGCGAACGAAGATCTATGCTTCAGCTTTGGGCGAAAATCGTTGGTATGTCCGGATGTCCGGACCCCGCTGTCCTCCCCTCCCTCCTCCTCCCCTGCATGTCGCATTTCTCAACCGATTTTTGTGAAATTTTGTGAGCAGGTTCGTGAATTACATACAATTTTATGTTATATACATTTTTTTTTAAATGCACGTGAGTTCTACACCTCACAGAGCCACTAAGTAGATTTTAATACAACGACGGTGGCAAACAAGCGTACGGCCCGCCTGATGGTAAGCGGACACCGCAGCCTATAGACGCATGCAACTCCAAAGGAGTAACATGGGCGTTGCCGACCCTTGATATGTTTGAGGATTCGCCGTGTTGACAGCTAAAGGAACAATGCCCACGCTCTCAACACAACGCGTCCTCGGGAGCTCTGGCGACCTTGCTCACCACCAGGAACACAACACTACTACAGAGGCAGTAGTGTTATTATGGCTGTGGTCTTCTGCAAGGCGGATATAGTTAACAGCAGCCAAAGTAGCCAAATATTTCGGTACAAGTGTTTATTAGTTATTACTGTAAGTTTAGTCGGCCTGTTAGCCTAGTGGGTACACAGTGACGATGCCTAAGCAGAAGTTCCTGGGTTCAAATCCCGAAGGGCAAATTTTTGTGTGATGGTCATGAATATTTATTTCAGTCTGTTTTCTATGTATTTTTTATATCGTCTTTTAGTAGGTACCTATAACACAAGCCTTATTTGACATATGGGCTAGTTCGATTTGTGTAAGATTGTCCCGTAATATTTATTTACTATTTATTTAAGAATTAGGGTGTGTTACGATATATAACTATACGATGCTGGACCATACAGCGACCTTCAGAGCACAATTAAAGGCTGAACAAATTCAAACCAAAGATATTGAATATTGAACTAGAGGAAGGTTATATTATGCTTTTTATCCGACTACATTTGAAGTATAATAATTTACTATAGTACCTACAAAGTTTGATTAATCGGGAAACATAGATAACTTTTTATCCGACGAATTTAGAACATCCTAAAAATAAAAAAATACTAATCACGTCTCATTACACACTATTATCTAATATTGCCATAATCCTAATTAACGAACGGACATAAGTCTTCCTAAATAGGTACTTTAGTTAGTCTATTCACGCAACAAAAAAAAACCGATTTGGAAACCCTCACCTTCACATCATGTACATTCCAGATTGCATTGCACAACTTTTCGATAAACACTAATCAATACAATTTTAAATTGTATTACGTTAAATGGAACGCTTTGTCTTGAAATCGTTCCGAGATTTTTTTTCAAACGACGCGCGCGTCTGGCATCTGTGCAGTTTCGCGGGTAACTGGTTTGTGTTGTGTTTTGTTCACCCGTAATGTCGCCAGCGCGTTTGTCTTGTTTCCCAATAATAGATATTTGTACATGCGAATTTTGTACATGCGACCGAATACATGTGTCACTGAAGAGCAGCTTATAAGACTAATCCTATCTTGCTCTAATTAATCACGCACACCTAAAAAAGCGATGAGTATGAGATATCTCAACTCTTATGTGAAACGTTTCTTGTCTAAGGTATATATTTTTATAAAGTCACTGACTTTTATAATTTCGCTGATCGTGTGTCTATGACGATTTTAGCCGCTGCATCTCGCTGCAGTTTGCGGATTCAATTCCATCCATGTTTTTCTTACGATTATACCAAAATGACATGTTTTCAACTATTCTGCTACGTTCAGTTGACCGGACTATAACTACCTATACACAGTAGGAATACTTAGGTCAAGTTTTCTACGATGCTATGATTTTGCGGAATCCCTGTCAGCTGGCAACACATTGTATATAGCACGACAAACTTTTCTAAGATGGCGAGCAAAAAAGGAACTAAAAACTTTGCACAACAATCAAAAAGTACGATAGACACTAGCGCCACCCTTGCTAGCAAAGTTAACCTTATTCAAATTCTTTATTCGAAGTTTACAAAACTTGCTTATCGACAAAGTTTTAAGCGAGAAACACAGCTAGGGTAAATCTAACTAGTATCGGCACTTTTCAAACTTACTTGAAGATAAGTAACGGTGGGTGAAACTCGAAAACTAGGGGAGATTTGCGAAAGACTGGTACTTATAAATGTGTCAATGAAAGAGTGTTTACCCTACTTGGTGGTATCCTAGAGGAACATAAAGCCAACATAGTTTTTTTTTATTTTTATTTTTTTTATTTATTTATTTAATAAGTACATTTTTTTGATACAAAAGATTAAAACATAGCCCCACAAAACTGTAGTAACAGTTTGACTGTGGGAACGCAGTCTCTAGGTTAGACATATATTAATATAAAATCAGTGTAATATACTGTCCATAACTCAGTTATACGAGTACATACTAAACCTTCAAGATTTACATAAGTACACCCAGGTAATGTGTAGTTGACCTATTGTGGTTTTTCGTATCTTCTAGGGTGCATCATTTTATTGGCATAAAGAACAAAGCCGATTGTACTCTTAACAGTTTATCTAACCCGTGACTCAGATGCAGAAATAAGTTTGGACTCTGTATTGCTGAGTAATATAATAACAATTGTTATCATATATCGTGCAAATATGCATTCAAACATATTATGTTAAAAATACTAACATGCGGGGTATGGGACTTAGACCACACAACCCACATATATGTATTTAGACGGAATATTGTCATTCATCACACAAGGATAACATAAATTTATTAATAACAAAGAAAGTAAAGAAACAACTGTTAACACTTATAACAACGCCATCTACCATCTTCCTCACGAACTACTTGAACAGCTAGCTGACGCAAGCGAACTGATACCTCGGGTTTTTAATTATATTTCCTAGCTCCTCGTTAAAATTTGAACAACCACTGATCTTAAATATTTGAACCTATATTAACAAAATCAAATTTAAAGTTTATTTGAAATAAAAATGTTAATAATATAAAAATGGGACGTGACCTTGAAGCGTTGACATATAATAAACAATGTTGCCAGTCTAAAAGAACTGACCCGTACTACGAGTAAACGCATAAATAAATTCATAGTTAAATATTTTTATGCGTCATAGATGAATGTGAGTCTTCCTCACGTCTTCCTATTAGTAAAAAAATATTGATAATTTAAGTTTTTGGACATCTCGTCCATCCTTTTATGGTGTAATTAGTATTATGTGAACACAACTGGACGGTCAGCTAATATAAATGTACTAGTGGGACCTGTGAGCTGAGGGGCTACCGCGAAACGAAAACGAACTTCGTTCGTGTATCTCCGTCTTTGTCGCTCGAACTAGCAGGTGCGACCGAGAGGGAGACACTCGAACGAAATTCGTTTTCACTTCGCGGTAGCCCCTCTGCACGGTTAGCACAAGACTAACCAACTAACTCTCTCTCTCTCTCTCTCTCTCGCACTGTCTCTCACTTATTAGATAACTTAGAAAGAGACTGACAGTACTCGAGAGCTCGATAGAATTCGCACGCCGTCTCGTGCTAACACTGCTAACCGTGCTATAGAATTCGCGGGTGTCTTGTCTTAATGTCTTTTCAAAAAAAAAATGTTTAGTAAAGAAACCATAAATAACCTGCTTACAAAATTTCACTACAATCTGTTAAGAAATGTGATCTGTAGTGGAGAACAGCCGGACATCTGGACATCCGAACATACGAAAGAATTTTGGCCCGAGCTGAACGGAGAGCTTCGTTCGCTTTGCTCGCTCGTTCAATTTAACGGTTTTATTTAGCTTACCTTGGTAACAGAAATTTTACCCCCTTTTTGTTTAACAAAATGAAATAGCTTGGCGCTACTATTATTTTGGGTTTTGGGCTATCTGGATATCTCGGACTAATGCTTCCTTCAAATTGCATTGTTATGTTCAGTCTAACGCTCAACGAAAACGAAAAGAGCAGAAGCAAGTTTACGTCGAGACTATCCTGCACAACATTAAAGATCTTCTACTTATGTACAAGTATTTTTCAATCATTTGGAAACTTTTACTGGTGTTTTGGAAAGTTTCCATTTAACTACGAATTGTTATGGTTAGATCTGAATAAATACGCAATCATAATACATTCGTAAATAGGATAAAAACTTAAAATGATGCGTGACTTAGCATGAGATGATACCCATGGTAACGCTGTAATATTTAAAAAAAAATCAATAATAATGCGAATAGGGTAAAAATACTTTTTAATAATGGTAACATTAAAATGACGGCCATGGTAGTTCGGTCACGCGAAAAAAATGTGAATTTGTGATTACATTTTTCATTGTTTTAACAAAGCAATTTTGTTTTAAACCAAGATATTTCATGAAATTAACTCTTCAAGATGCCTCGTTTAGGTTATGTGAGCGGGATCGAGTGAGTTTTGGAGGGAAACCGCGAGTTTATACCACGCACCACAGTGTTGTTAAAAAAAGTGTGTTTTTTTGTATCAAATGTCCGTCATAGGTACGTTTTTTACCTTCATAAGATATCGATTAACTCTCTGGGCCTAACCGCGGCTCCCCGGGCCCGCTGTGAGCTTATTCTGAGTGTTTAAAGTCTTTGTTTACAAAATTCGTTAACTTTTTTCGACTGTATGTAAACATAAAGGCTGGAAAATGTTATTGCTGATGTGGCGATCTCTTTTAAATCGCGATTTTTGTTCGAATCGGCTCATTCTCGAGGCCAAATGAAAACGGCTTTATAGTAACAAGTCGTGTTGCGTGTATCTCCCCTGTTTATTACTCTTACGCTATTCTGGTATTTATTTTGTAGACATTAAAGCATATTATTGTAACTAAAACCTCTAGGTGTACTCAGGTGCATATTCTCTGTTTATAATCGCTGGTTTTCATGATGATCAAGCTAATATTGCAACAGTAACAGTGAACAAGTTATTTGAATACATTTTTACAAGGTTAGGTATGTATGTATATAATCAAACATTGCCAGTTGTTTTTCTGCCTCTTGAATTGGTTATTATAATATAAATCACAATACTATAATTTGGTGCAGTAAAGGGCACCAATATGTATACACCACAGTCTCAAAAATATGTAGGCAAACCTTATTTCTGCAGCAATAAGGTTGTAGTATACATATTCATGAAACTGAGTGAATGAACTGGAACTTTGGCTATTACATTCTTAACTATTTTACGGAACAAATCTTTACTTTTGGGACATACATATAGTTTATATTAACCGGTAAGAATTTGCAAAAAAGTTTATTCTATTTTCTTGGTAATATCAATATTTGATTTCATGATCATGTCATAATCATGAGTAAAAAAGAATCAATTAAATAAGATCTAAATCAATAGAAGTTGTTAACTATGTAAATGAACAATGTATTGAAATGAAATGAAGGTTTATTCACAAGAACACATGGTACAGTTAAAGGTGGATTAAGGCACAGTTTGCTTCCCTCAATATGTCCTATCAATTCAGGCATGTGAAAATAAAGGTTTACATACTACGTCATAAATAATAATAAAGGTCGATGAAACAATTGATAATAAATTTGATTATAACATTTGATGATTGACATTCAGATTATGAGATAAGTATATTCATTTTGTAATAGAAAAATTAAAATTTCAGATTATGAGATAAGTATATTCATTTTGTAATAGAAAAATTAAAATTTATGTCCAAAAAAGTCCAAAAATTTATGTCCAAGAAATTGACATTTAATGTCAATTTCAGTATGACGGTTTGTTTACATAGCAAATTCCATTGATTTAGATCTTAGGTTAGGTTTTTATGATCATTGTTTATTTCAAAATGCAAATTTAATTTGTTCTGAAAAATGTTGTTTGACCTTTATACTTCAGTGATAACTTAAATAATATCCTCATCCAGTACTTATGTAGTTTAACAATGAGTGTTTGTCAAAAACGTCATTTTTAGGACATGCAGGGCTATGCAGACTCACGTTTGTGTTCATTTACACGATATTTGACATAAACGCGCCTCCACGCCGCAATTAGAAAACGAATGGTAGCTAGGTAGGAAAGTTTTTGGCAGTCATCTTCTATAAATTTAGGTAGTTAGTATTGCTGGGCATTTTCAGCAAACCTACATACAATGCTATTTTTCGTAAAATCGGTGGGGTAGCGCTACTCTAACCATGGATATCACAAGATGGTGTGCGAGCTCTCTCGATATTCCTCGCACTATACATCTCTTTCGAAGTTTCTAATAGAAGGGAGACGGATGTGCAAGAAAAATTGAGAGAGCTTGAGCACCGTCTTGTGATAGCTGTGCAGCTCCTCTAGAAAGTTGGTAAGTTCCTTGGTATTGCTGACTGCGTTCAAAGTCCCTTTAGGTTCAAATGAGCCCAAACAGAGGCTTGTTATTAGCATGTTCCATACAAAAGGTAGCGCTACTATCTCCGTCATCAAACCAGCTTTATGGAATATAGCGAGTAAAATAAGAGCTTTTAAGAGGCCGCAGTAAGCTCGGCCGAATTTCACCTTCCCATACAAACGTAGTTACGCTCTCATTTTAAAACTACGTGTTGGATTGTGACGAAACTTTGCATATACAATGACATGAGGTATATCTATGTCTGTAATTAGTTTATATGGTTCCAATTTATAAAACAAAGTAAATACAGCAAAAACTCGTTTCATATGAAAAACTTAAATTCGCTGTATCTTTTTTATTATGGTATCTGAAGCTACGTAAACTGATTTCAGACATAGATATACCTCATTTCATTGAACATGCAAAGTTTCGTGACAATCCAACACGTAGTTTTAAAATGAGAGCGTAACTACGTTTGTATGGAGAATCGAGCTTACTGCGGACTCTTAAGAACCAGTATTATCATAGCTTTATTTATCCATACATTTATACATGTTTGATATATTTTTAAAGTAGTTCATATAAGTTTTATTGTATGGCCCTATAGGGTAGACAGCCTCCTCTCTTATTCCATGTCATCCAGTGTTAACCAGCTGTTTTCACAAGAACCACGAACCTCACCCTAATGTCAAAAAAAAACATTGTTACAAGTATCCCTTGCTTTGTTTGTGTGAGGTGTGCAATAAAGAGTATTTGTATTGTATTGTATCCCTACTAATATTAAAATGCGAAAGTGTGTCTGTCTGCCTGTTACCTCATCACGCTTATACCGCATAACCAATTTGCATGAAATTGGTCAGAGATAGCAAGAGGTCCTGGGTTCGAATCCCGGTAAGGGCAAAAATTTGTGCGATGAGCATGAATATTTGTTTCTGAGTCATGGATATTTTCTACGTATTTAAGTATTTATATCTACTATATATTATATGTATCGTCTAGTACCCATAACACAAGCCTTACTGAGCTTACTATGGGACTAGGTCGATTTGTGTAAGATTTTCCCCTTATATTTATTATTATTATTATATAAGGAAGATGATGTTTGTATGTAGCTACAATAGGAACGAGTTCCACGCAGAGTCGCGGGCAGAAGCTTGAGTAGAATAAACACACATACTCAACTCAACATAAGTAACTTCCTTTACAGATACCAGTCAACATGGACCAACACATGGAAATGGATCCGCTAAGCACATATGACTACTCCTATGGTTATCATCACATGCAATATTCGTACCCTTATGACATAAAACTAGAACAACCACTCACACATTACGCTAACCTAGCCCAGCAAAACCAAACCAACGCAGAACCTCCTGTAACCCAAGATACATTCAAAGATAACGCTAATACTAATTTACCAGCAGTACCAACTGGCACAGAAGAAAATAAAGATGAGAAGCCCGTGTTCGATTTAAATAAAGTCAAAAAGGAGGGCAAGAAAAGTAATTACTGGTCGCAGAAAATCACAGATGAAAACTTTCCTTTCTACGCCTGCGCTTTGTGTAATGTTAGCTACAAGTTGTTAAAAGAGTTGGACTCTCACTTAGTTGACCATAAAGAGAGACTTACTAGCTACGATTTACGGATAAAAAACAAGCAGAAGAAGAAAAAGCTGAAAAAGGAGCAGAAAAAGCTAAAAAAGTTGAAAAAAGAAGTGAAACAGGAGGAGGTAGAGATTAAGCCAGAAGACGGTTATATAGGGAGTGAGAAAGCGGCAGATTTTGCTGAGAACTCCTGTCTAAATGCTGGGAACGTTGAGAATGTTACCAATACTGATAATGTTGTAAATAATTCTGATAGTATTTTGGATACTGTAAATAAAGTGGACAATGCTGAGAATGTGGATAAGGATGTGAAGGGCGGGGAAGCGGAGAAGGAGGTGGAGTACAATAAGGATTTGGAGAAGATTTATAAATGCTCCGCGTGTCAGAAGCAGTTCTCTTTGAGTTATTACTTGAAGTTGCATGTCAGATCTCATACAGGTGAGTTTGTTTTAAGGGCATATCTTCAATTTTTAATCAATAATAAATAATCATCAATCAATTTTTGACGACCGATTGGCCTAGTGGGTGTGACGCTGCTTACGAAGCAGAAAGGTCCTGGGTTTCAATCCCGGTAAGGGCAAATATTTGTGTGATGAACATGAATATTTGTTTCTGAGTCTTCAATGTTTTCTATGTATTTGGAACACACGAGACGTATGTAACACAAATATGTTGACCTCGCTAAAACGAGGAAAATACTGCATAAGAAAAAATTAAATGAAAAATTGATGGGCGAAAATTGTTCCGCCTGGACTGGCCTTCACATGTTTTTATATTTAAAAAAGTAACTCTGTTTTTAAATAATAAATAACCGGCCAAGTGCGTGTCGGGCCACGCGCAGTGTAGGGTTCCGTAGTTGCCTGTCTGGTTAGACGTGCGGTGCGGCAGAATTTGTACGAAAAATGGCCTTCCCAAGTAAACATTGTGTAGGTTCCTTATAAATTCATTATATGTACTACTACCACGATTTTATTTAGCCGGCGGGGGGGGGGGGGGGGGGGGGGGGGGGGCACCCCAAGCCCAATATCTCGCAAACTAATCACTGATTTGTAAAATGGTTTTAGGAAACCCATAATATTTTTGAACGAGCTATCCAACGATACCCCACACCATTTCCACCATTTCCCAAAACGATTTCCCCACTTTAGGTGTAGGGATATACCCTAATATTTTTTTATTAAAGATTATATACTGCTGTTATGTCGGCGTGATTGATTTATATACCCATGCCGAATTTTCTGAAAGTTTTCTAGTTGTAAGGGTGACTGAGCTAAGCCGAGGACGGACGGACATGGCGAAACTATAAGGGCTCCTTGTTGACTACGGATTCAAAAAAGGGGCTTCCGAGCGTGAAAAAAACATTTGCCACAACGGTTGCCAGCAACCGAAAACATTCATCCACCTCAAACGGCCACTGTACCTTTTTTGTACCTGTTTCCAGACGAGAAGCCGTACACTTGCGCGGAATGCGGGCAGTCGTTCATAACGGCGAGCAAACTCGGGCGGCACAACAAGCGAATACATCTCGCCATCAAGTACCAGTGTCGGATATGCTACAAGATCTTCACCAGGTAAATGTGGAGCAGGGTTGAAGTGTGTTGTGGGCGATGGGCTAGCAGCCGTGAATGTGATATCAGATTTTGTCGATCTTTTGGTAACCTATCACAAGTTCGAAATATGTTTGACCGATGATTCATTTGGCAAATTTTCATTTGACCGAATGCATTTTTTTCAGGAACCAATAGTAACGAATTTTAATCCATTAGGTTAGGTTAGGTTAGGTTAATACTGAAAACTTTACGGTCTCTGAAAATAATGCATTAGGTCAAATGAAAATTTGCCAAATGAATCATCGGTCAAATATATTTCGTACTTGTGATACGTAACCCGATCTTTTATATTATCACTAGCTTCAGCCCGCGACTCCGTCCGCGTGGAAATCGTTTATATCGCATTTCACCCCTCCATTTCAACCAATTAGGGGATTCGGGAAAAAAATATCCTAAGTCCTTCCCCGGGACTTGAAACTATCTCTATACCAAATTTCATCCAAATCGGTTCAGAGGTTTAAGCGTGAAGAGGTAACGGACAGACAGACAGACACGCTTTCGCATTTATAATATTAGTATGAATAAGTATGAATAGTATGAATGAATATGAATATTAGTATGAATTTATGCTAAAAGTGGCCCTGGAACATAAGTTTCATGTGCTCTGCCTACCCCTTTTGGGAATAAAGGTGTGAATCTATGTATGTATATAAATATGATCATCCTCCTAGCGTTATTCCCGGTTGTCCTACACGAGCCCGGGGTCCGCTTTGGCACCTAACCCCGAGATTTGGCGTAGGCGCTAGTTTTACGAAAGCGCCCGCCATCTGACCTTCCAACCCAGATGGAAAACTAGACCTTATTGGAATTGGACCGGTTTTTTGAAAAACCCATTGGACTTTGAAATGAAAATGTCGGGGAGTTTAACTTTTGCAAGTTGTAGTTATTTAAATTTGTTTTTATTAGAGAGACATTGCATTGCTTTTTTTTAATTTTTTACTATGTCTGGTGAGCAATAAAGAATATTTGTATTTGTATGTTGTGCATAATTGTATATTATTTGTTAATTCATGTGAATATTTCAATTTCAGATTCGAATACCTCACGCGACACTTTGACAAAAAACACGCCGAAGACAAATTGGAAGGCGAGCCCTATGGTTAGTTTTTTTATTTATTTATTTCAAAAACAGAGAGTAAAAACAGACCAAGGTTGTGACGGAGTGGACTTCCAGGATTGACATTAATATAAGTAGTGGAAAACCAAAATGTAGATGGTCAGGTGACATCGAAAAAATTGCTCGGCCATTGTTAGAGGAGGCCTATGTGTCTGCTGGACACGCTGATACAGAAACAATTGAAGAATTAAAAAAACAAATAAAAAAATATAAATATATATATATCAGCATAAAAGCTAATAAATAAATATATTTCAAAAGGTATACCGGGTGGAAAGGCACGACGATCCCTTCCGCAAAAGGGGGATTGTTTAGACTGAGTACAGTATTTCCTCTAAAGAAACTAGGCTCATATTCATAACCGTTTTGAAGTTATAGGCAGTTAACTTTTAATGCAAAATACTGCAAGTGACCACCCTCATTAGGGTCAGTAACTTTTTAACAATTACACAAGAGTCAGTGACCTTTATCAATACGTATAAACGATAATTAGTACGTATAGTAATAGTAGGGTTGTCACAGAAGAACATTAATTAATTTTATTATTTTTAATAATTGATCGTAAAAAAAAATCTAAACATTACGAATCGATTTTCCATCACTTAAACTAACCCCCCTTTGCGGGAAGAATCGTCGTGCCTTTCCACGCGGTATAAAACAGACAGTAATCCGAAAATACAAAGAATTACATAGGAGTAGACACTTATGACTAGATTACAGTCAAAAAGTATACACATCATGGCTATGAGTTATAATTTACAAAAGAAACTTGTATAATTTATGAGAAAAGTATTCATATTCATTTATTGCGTTCATGTTAATTGTCCATACAGTAGATCTTAACGTAGGTTAAACAATAGGTACATGATACCCTGCTAGGGCATTGCAATGAAATTACATACTATACAGAGTTTAAAATATACATATCTATCATCATTATATTAAAAATTATTTCATTGCTTATGTCATGTTATAGAAAGTTAAAGTGAGATTTAAAAAATAAAAATAAAAAAATAAAAAAGGTAAGTATCCCGGGATAGGATAGTTGTATCCCGGAAATCACCCCTGTGAAGTGGGGGGTGAAAGTTTGTATGAAGCTACGATACAAACGAGTTCCACGCCGGGTCGGGGGCAGATGCTAGTTTCATATAAAAAGGGAAAAAAATGCCCCAAGCTGTACTCGAACCGGTGACCTCGCATAAATCTTTCAAAATTGGATTTTTTTAACAGCTGATATTTGACAGCCGTCATACCGGTACAGTTAACGTCAATTATGACAATATAATAATAATAAATCAGCCTATATACGTCCCACTGCTGGGCACAGGCCTCTCATGGATGAGAGGGAACGGGCAGTAATCCCCACGCTTGCCCGGTGCGGCTTGGGGACTTCACATGCACCTTTGAATTTCTTCGCAGATGTATGCAGGTATCCTCACGATGTTATTCCTTCACCGAAAAGCTAACGGTAAATATCAAATGATATTCCGTACATAAGTTCCGAAAAACTCATTGGTACGAGCCGGGATTCGAACCCACGATCGCCGCTTGACAGCCGCATGCCTGAACCATAAGGCTACCGTAGCATCAATGATGACTTATGATATATGATGACATACATTGTACTGAGGTGACAACTGTCAAATATTGGATTTAAGGACATTTTCACTTATATTCCCCTCTTATTACCCCTCATGAACCACCTCTTCCGTTTACGCAAACTGCGATTCGCAACCAGTTGCGAATTAAGAATTATTATTCTTTGTTCGCAACCAGTTGCGAATCAAGAGAACTTTTTCCTGAACCGCAACTTGGTTGCGAACAAATAATAAGAACTTCCCAAACTTACATTTCTCTTTACGGGTAAATCCCTGAAGGGCCAACTTCCTTGTACCAACGTCTTAGGCAGGTCCCCGTTAGGCAGCGGCCGGCGAAGCGCCAGAACACATTTTGGTTCTGGCGCTTCGCCGGCCGCTGCCGCGGCACGCTCGCTTCGCTCACTCAGCTCGCGCTGTAGGGTCACAGAACACCTAACACTCCCCCTCGCTTCGCTCGTCGTCGTACCTAACGGGGACCTGCAGTACCATCTCAATGGTGCAGATGAGACCACACCCAACCCAGTCATTTCTAGGTATTCTTTTTCTATTTGAGATAACGAAGGTTGCGAATAAGGAAAAAAAATCTTTTGTCGCAACTGGTTGCGAAACTTAATCATCAGGATGCCTAGTTACGGTTCAGGAAAAAGATCTCTTGATTCGCAACTGGTTGCGAACAAAGAATAATAATTCTTAATTCGCAACTGGTTGCAAATCGCAGTTTGCAGAGCCCTGGCGGCCATATAAAATGTATGGCCGCCAGGGTTCTTTTTACATGTGTCGACCTGTAAACGGCCGGAAGGGAACCACCTATAATGTCGTTGGCAGATGCTTCTGTTCATGGATTAAATGATTATTGTAATATATTCCAATTCCAGTCTCATTTTTAACCCCCAATGCAAAAGAGGGGTGTTATAAGTTTAACGTGTCTGTGTATGTGTCTGTGGTAGCGTAGCTCCCAAACGGATTTGAATGCGGTTTTTGTGTGTCATAGATAACTTTATCCCGAGTGTTCTTAGCCATGTTTCATGAAAATCTGTTCAGTTACTCCAGGCAAAATACGGTTTTGAAAAACTTAAATTTTAATAGCGTTTTTTTTTGTTGATTTCATTTTAAAATGTCATTCTTAGATGCTTTATTCAAGAACCCGGTTAACTTTTGCACCTGGAAGTAATTAAGTAGATTTAAATGGAGCATGGGATTTCTTTTTTTGTATGATTTATCTTTAATATTATAGAGCAAATTTAAATGAACGGACAAAAATATTTCTTAATATTTTTTTTGACTTCTTAGAAGCTAGTTAATTTATCATTTTTTTTGTCTGAATTTTTGCCGGATTCCGTCGCTGGGTGACTATTTAATTGATTATATATCCGTTACACAAAAAAAATAAGCCATTATATATTTTTTCCAAATTTGTCATTTTTTCCATACAAGTTGTCAGTTCATTGACTGGACTACAGCCGTTTTGGAGATATTGGACTTTGAAATGAAAATGTCAGGGGTTTTTCAGCTTTTCAATTTTTTTTTGTTCCCCCTGCAGACTACAACGCCATCCTGCCGTACCTCAAGGAGCTCGAGGAGCAGCTCCGCGAGAAGGCGGAAGCGGAGAGCAAGCCCAAGACCGAGGAGCTGTGGAGCGACTGGCCGGAGGTGGAGCGCGCGTGTCGCCAGGAGCGGCAGGAGGACACCAAGGACTTTGCCATGAACCATCTGGACATAGTCATGGACGACGTTAAGGTATATCACACTTGAATCCCTCGTTACGCTCAAGATTCTATTCTTAAATCCCTCGCCACGTTCGGAAACAATCTACAATGGTTTGAACACTTGAATCCTTCGTTATGCTCAAGTTTCTACTTTAGAATCCCTCGTTACGCTTAAGATTCTACTTTAGAATCCCTCGCCACGCTCAGAAACAGTCTACAATGGTTTTAACACTTGAATCCTTCGTTACGCTCAAGATTCTACTTTAGAATCCCTCGCCACGCTCAGAAACAGTCTACAATAGTTTGAACACTTGAATCCCTCGTTACGCTCAAGATTCTATTCTTAAATCCCTCGCCACGTTCGGAAACAATCTACAATGGTTTGAACACTTGAATCCTTCGTTATGCTCAAGTTTCTACTTTAGAATCCCTCGTTACGCTTAAGATTCTACTTTAGAATCCCTCGCCACGCTCAGAAACAGTCTACAATGGTTTGAACACTTGAATCCTTCGTTACGCTCAAGATTCTACTTTAGAATCCCTCGCCACGCTCAGAAACAGTCTACAATGGTTTGAACACTTGAATCCTTCGTTACGCTCAAGATTCTACTATAGAATCCCTCGTTACGCTTAAGATTCTACTTTAGAATCCCTCGCCACGCTCAGAAACAGTCTACAATGGTTTGAACACTTGAATCCTTCGTTACGCTCAAGATTCTACTATAGAATCCCTCGTTACGCTTAAGATTCTACTTTAGAATCCCTCGCCACGCTCAGAAACAGTCTACAATGGTTTGAACCCTTGAATCCTTCGTTACGCTCAAGATTCTACTTTAGAATCCCTCGCCATGCTCGGAAACAATCTACAATGGTTTAAACAATATGTATTCACTCAAAGTTGCATAAATATGTACCATCATATCAGCCGGATGACGTCCACCGCCTGACATAGGCCTCCCCCAATGAGTGCCATTTACATCCTTTCATAAACAAGTACCAAAACCTTAATCCGCTGACATAAGAGTTATGGGGTATATTTAAGAGTAAGTTTATTTATTTATTACCATTAATATTAGCACTAACAGTTATACCTTACATGCTAATTAGTACATTAATTATACTTATCATGAAAATTTGAAATGCAACATGTCCAAATTGAATAATGAATACAACAGAAAAAAAATAAGAAAATCAATTATTGTTAGTCAAATTACTGATTATCATTCACCATTAGTAACAGGTCTAGAAATACAAATGGTCAATACAATAGTACATTGTTTAACGAGGGGCGTAAGCTTACGCCCGTGTTATACACAATGTTTTTCATCACATTTGCGAGGAAATAAATACATTTTAAATGAAATTAATACAAACCGTAATAAAATCTCCAACATGTCAGTCGTCCATTTTGTTGAATTTGACGTGAGTCGCGTATGGCAAAGACCCTTCGGTATACAGCCACGATTTGAAAACGCTTAAAAACATTTTACATAGATACTAAATAACTACATATTAAATCTGTAAATAATTCTGTTAAACATGTTTTTTTTTAGTTCAAATTTATTAAAAGTTGGTTGTAGCAAACTTTTGAAGATATGAAATACACCTTGGCTGATTGGAAATATCCTCAGTCCGAAGTGAAGTACGAGTAGGTTCTATATTTTAAAACTAAACTTAACAACCCGTGGGAGGTAAAACGGCTATAACTGCTCTGTACGCTCGCAAGTAATAACGCCATTGACGAGCAAGTGTGATGAAAAGGTCAATAAAAGTTGTATGCACCCATATTTTTACACTTGACTGTATACAAATAAGGTAATGTTAGTATTTTTTGATTTTATAAAATACGGTTTTCACGGGACGGGTCATATCGCTAAATGCCACATATCGACCTTTAACACTTCTTTGTGCCTTAAATACGTTTTCCTTATTTGTTGAAATCCCCAGAAAAGTGTCCCATACCTTAAAATGGATGTAACAAATGCATGATACTTTTAGTAAGATAAATGTTGTATCACATTCCAGGTGCCCGTGGAACCGATGGAGACAGAGATGGAGGTGGAGATCAAGGTGGAGAAGGAGCAGGACAACGATAACGACGCCGGCGACGATGACCTCCCTGATGGTGACCATCATGACGAGGTCAAGGATGAGAGGTCAGTTCCTCGCACGTTTGCAACCAAGAACCCGCCTTGCGGGCACTCGCAATGTTTGCCGCAGACCGGCTAGACCCTCTAGGCGGGCAGTAGTATGAACTTACACGCCTAGCGAATTGTGTCGGTTTCTGGTGAATAGGTATGATGACACATTTTGAAAAACTGTTCTATAATGTTTAGAAACATTTATTATGTACAACGAATAACATTTTTCAAGAGAATATAACAGTTAAGTAGGAAAAAATAGGCATTTTAGTTTTTAAATTTCAAATTGGCGCTAAAACGCTTGTCAGTGTCATGGCGTCCCGAGTGACGTCACGTTTGTATAAACAGAACGCAGACCTTTGACGTTTGCTACCTAGATCGCTCAATTGCTCATTGAATGAACATAAATTAAAAAGTTTACAAGTCTTGCGCGGCCGTGCGAGCGAGAAAGCGGGACAATGACGTATGAAGATCTGACAGATAACATGGTTCTATCCCTGTCTTACTATTCGTTCAGTACGTAAGTTTTCTCTGTAATCTGAGGTAATGTCCGTTATGGGTATTTGTTTATACAAACGTGACGTCATGCGCTCTGATTGGTGTTTAATATATCATGGCGGGCTTCCGTATTTTTCAGTTTTATTTTATCTAAATTAATAATAATCTCTTACTTAATAAAAAAATATGAGGAATTTTAGAATTCTATGATTAAAATTTCACTAAGAAAATACCATATTTTAGTGATTTTCAATTACTGTCATCATGCCTATTGTTATTAAGATCTTGTACACTGTTCTTGCAATATAAATATCTTTATGTTTATCAATATCTTTATCTTTAGAAACCCTAGTAGTTTTATTATCCGAATTTATTATTTAGTTTTAGATTTAAACTTTCGGGTGACCATGATTTTAAAATAAAAAGTAATTCCTAATTCAGTTCGTTCTAGGCGCTTGTTAATCGCGTTTGGCATAAATTATTGACTTAGAAAAATTGGTTCCTGGTCACGAATTGAAAATCACCGTGTATGTAGTCGATGTTTTTTCGACTTGGGTCGATATTTTTTTCTACCCAGGTCGACGTTTATTTCATCTCATTCGAAGTTTTGTCGCCTTAAATCAGTTTTTTTCGATGAAGGACGGTTTTTTCCGACGTAGGTCGATGTTTTTTCGACTACATCTTTTTTTTACTTTGATCGATATTTTTATTGCCTTTGCGCGAATTTTTTTCGACCTTAGTCGTCAATGCTACATATTTCGACCTCGATCGGTTTTTTTTGTTTTTGTTTGATTTTAATATCACCTTTTTTCATCTTCCAGCCTATCCGACTCGGACTACTTCCCCTCCAACACGTGGGCGGAGCCTCCCCGCATGTCTCCCGCGTCGTCCCCGCCGCGCCGCGCGCGCCCCGCCGGCCCGCTGTGCTGCAAGGTGTGCGACAAGCAGATCAGCACGCACTCCTACATGCGGATACACCTGCGCACGCACACGGGCGAGAAGCCGTACAAGTGCTACGTGTGCGGGCGCGGGTTCATCACGTCCAGCAAGATGCACAGACACGTGCTAACGCACGAGGAAACTAGTGAGTAAAAAAAGTTTTCTCTTCCAAAAATGTTGAAAAAAAAATTTTTTTTGGCCAAAATGTTGAAAAAAAAATTTTTTTTAGCTATAAAACCTAAGAATGATTGTCACTTTTATGGGGCAAATCGGTAAACTGTCAAATCAAACCGAAAAAATCGAAAAAAAAAAACAGCAATTATTACTGAAAACCGCAAAAACCGTTAACTTCATCTAGGATTTCTATAACCAAACAATAACTCGGTGCGCTAGGTATATGTCGTACTGCAACCCGCAAAAAGCAACAGAAAAAAAGCAATTTTGGCTAAACATGTTAGGGCTAAAAATACGTCTGCATAGCAAAAAAAATAGGTAGATTTTTGTTGTCACGAAAAAAACACCGGACCGTTTGTATCGAAATTATCAGAAAACTTACTATTTAAAAAAAAGAGTATGAAATCCCGGCAAGCACCGACTAAAAACCGGTAATTTTTGGGCTAAAATCGGAATTACTATTTCTTTAAACAAAACCAAAAATATATTTGTAAACAAAATTCAAGCTCCTGACAATTTAATACTTAAGCCGGTTAGAAAGGCCGGCAGAAAAGTATGTATTGCCGTAAAATGTAAAAATTGTAATTAACAAGTAAAAGAAAATAAAAAAACTTACAAACTCAATACAAACAGAAGCAGAAAATAATAATTAGTGAACACAGTGTCAGCATGTTCTGGGCGAGGCCCGGCGCTGGCATTTTATTGGTTCCAAGAGGGGGCAGTCGCAGGTCGCAGGCTAACAAATCATATCAGCCGAAAGACGTCCGCTGCTGGACATAGGCCTCCCCCAAAGAGTGCCACAATGACCGGCCCTGCGCCACCCGCGTCCAGCGGACTCCCGCGACCTTTACCAGGTCGTCAGTCCACCTTGTGTGCCACTCGAGAACCTTTCCGCCCCAACGGTGGTTCTGTGCTATGTGCCCCGCCCACTGCCACTTAAACCGTGCTAAGGTATAAATTGCAAGAATAATGTTCACAGTTGAAGAAAATAATAAAAACAAAAGGAACAAGTTAAAAAAACGGCCAAGTGCGAGTCGGCCTCGCGCACGGAGAGTTCCGTACCATTATCTATAAAAACAGCCAAAAAAACGTTTGTTGTATGGGAGCCCCCCTTAAATATTTATTTTATTTTGTTTTTGTTATTTGTTGTTATAGCGGCAACAGAAATACATCATCTGAAATTTTCAACTGTCTAGCTATCGCGGTTCTTGAGATACAGCCTGGTGACAGACAGACAGACGGACAGCGAAGTCTTAGTAATAGGGCCCCGTTTTTACCCCTTTGGGTACGGAACCCTAAATAGGTATATATTTTTATGTATAATTATAATAACTGAATCTCCAGAAGACGGTGTCAAAACGGAAGGCGTGGACGTGAAAGAAGAAGACGACGCGAACAAAGAGGGAGACGGCGAGTCGACGGAGTGAGTGTTATTCATTTACTTACTATCACATCACACATAATCAGCCTATATACGTCCCACTGCTGGGCACAGGCCTCCTACTCATGGTGAGAGGGAACGGGCAGTAGTCCCCACGCTGGCCCAGTGCGGATTGGGGACTTCACATACACCTTTGAATTTCTTCGCAGATGTATGCAGGTTTCCTCACGATGTTTCTCCTTCACCGAAAAGCTAACGGTAAATATGAAATCATATTCCGTACATAAGTTCAGAAAAACTCATTGGTACGAGCCGGGATTCGAACCCACTACCGCCGTTTGACAGCCGCATGCCTGAACCACTGGGCTACCGGAGCTTCATTATCTACAATTCTACACTTATATTATAAAGAGGAAAGATTTGATTGTTTGTATTGAATAGGCTCCGAAACTACTGGACCGATTTGAAAAATTCTTTTACCATTAGAAGCCGACATTATCCCTGATGAACATAGGCTACTTTTTACCGCGGGAAAATGCTTCATTCCCACGGGAAACCGGATAATCCGTGCGAAGCCGGGCCGGGCAGCTAGTTTAATAACAAGCAGGCTGCGAATGGTTACTAAAAATAATATTTACGAAAGTACTCGCCAGATTTGAAAAATATCATCCTCCTAATCCCAGGATTTGGCGTAGGCACTAGTTTTACGAAAGCTTTTGCCGCCTGACCATCCAACGCAGAGGGAAAACTATACCTTACTGAGATAAAAAACCGGCCAAGTGCGAGTCGGACTCGCGCACGAAGGGTTCCGCATCATTATCTGTAGAAATGCCAAAATAATCACGTTTGTTGTATGGGCCCTTAAATATTTATTTTATCCAGTTTTTTAGTATTTTTTGTTATAGCGGCAACAGAAATACATCATCTGGGAATTTTCAACTGTCTATCACAGTTCGTGAGATACAGCCTGGTGACAGACGGACGGACAGCGGAGCCTTAGTATAGCCCATAGAACACCTCCACTAGAAGCCTAATGTTTGTAATTTTGTTCCCGACGCGAGTCACCAAAGCATGAGGAAGAGGTGAGGGGAAGGGCGGGTGCTAACAGCGTTGCGATTGGGCGATGCGCTCGCGCGCGGAATGCGTAGTGATGGGACATGTTCACGTACAAGCATCCTAATTTTTTAGGAACATTTTAAAGTAAAGTAAGTAACTACTTACTATACTTTTATCTTTAAGTTAAGGTAAAGTATAGATAGTTTTGTTACCATTTTAATACACAGTGAGTTGGGAATCCTAACTGGTACCGTAATTTGCTTAATTATGGTATGGTATTTTGCTGATAAATTATGGTAGGTACTTACTGTACATATTAAAATGGTAATTAAACTATCTATACTTAAAAGTATGCTAAAAAAATACTGACCATTTAGTATTTTTGGTTCTAAAGATTGAACTACACATACTTCAGTATTTTTTATGGAAAGTTTCGGAGCAGTTTGATAATAAGTAAAGTCTCATTATTCCTTTAAAAGTTGTATTTATTGTTCTCATTTTAAAATAAATCAAACAAAACACGAAAAAGGCATTCGGCTATTTAGGATGGTGACGTATCTCACACCAACTCCGAGTTCCCTCGCACTTTCTCGCAGTTCATCATCAGGCCCATTTAGTGGCACTGGACCCAACTGCTCCCCGAGAGGATTCTAAAAAGCCCGCACAACCTATATCTATCTCAAACCAACTCCGAGTTCCCTCGCACTTTCTCGCAGTTCATCATCAGGCCCATTTAGTGGCACTGGACCCAACTGCTCCCCGAGAGGATTCTAAAAAGCCCGCACAACCTATATCTATCTCAAACCAACTCCGAGTTCCCTCGCACTTTCTCGCAGTTCATCATCAGGCCCATTTAGTGGCACTGGACCCAACTGCTCCCCGAGAGGATTCTAAAAAGCCCGCACAACCTATATCTATCTCAAACCAACTCCGAGTTCCCTCGCACTTTCTCGCAGTTCATCATCAGGCCCATTTAGTGGCACTGGACCCAAATGCTCCCCGAGAGGATTCTAAAAAGCCCGCACAACCTATATCTATCTCAAACCAACTCCGAGTTCCCTCGCACTTTCTCGCAGTTCATCATCAGGCCCATTTAGTGGCACTGGACCCAACTGCTCCCCGAGAGGATTCTAAAAAGCCCGCACAACCTATATCTATCTCAAACCAACTCCGAGTTCCCTCGCACTTTCTCGCAGTTCATCATCAGGCCCATTTAGTGGCACTGGACCCAACTGCTCCCCGAGAGGATTCTAAAAAGCCCGCACAACCTATATCTATCTCAAACCAACTCCGAGTTCCCTCGCACTTTCTCGCAGTTCATCATCAGGCCCATTTAGTGGCACTGGACCCAACTGCTCCCCGAGAGGATTCTAAAAAGCCCGCACAACCTATATCTATCTCAAACCAACTCCGAGTTCCCTCGCACTTTCTCGCAGTTCATCATCAGGCCCATTTAGTGGCACTGGACCCAACTGCTCCCCGAGAGGATTCTAAAAAGCCCGCACAACCTATATCTATCTCAAACCAACTCCGAGTTCCCTCGCACTTTCTCGCAGTTCATCATCAGGCCCATTTAGTGGCACTGGACCCAACTGCTCCCCGAGAGGATTCTAAAAAGCCCGCACAACCTATATCTATCTCAAACCAACTCCGAGTTCCCTCGCACTTTCTCGCAGTTCATCATCAGGCCCATTTAGTGGCACTGGACCCAACTGCTCCCCGAGAGGATTCTAAAAAGCCCGCACAACCTATATCTATCTCAAACCAACTCCGAGTTCCCTCGCACTTTCTCGCAGTTCATCATCAGGCCCATTTAGTGGCACTGGACCCAACTGCTCCCCGAGAGGATTCTAAAAAGCCCGCACAACCTATATCTATCTCAAACCAACTCCGAGTTCCCTCGCACTTTCTCGCAGTTCATCATCAGGCCCATTTAGTGGCACTGGACCCAACTGCTCCCCGAGAGGATTCTAAAAAGCCCGCACAACCTATATCTATCTCAAACCAACTCCGAGTTCCCTCGCACTTTCTCGCAGTTCATCATCAGGCCCATTTAGTGGCACTGGACCCAACTGCTCCCCGAGAGGATTCTAAAAAGCCCGCACAACCTATATCTATCTCAAACCAACTCCGAGTTCCCTCGCACTTTCTCGCAGTTCATCATCAGGCCCATTTAGTGGCACTGGACCCAACTGCTCCCCGAGAGGATTCTAAAAAGCCCGCACAACCTATATCTATCTCAAACCAACTCCGAGTTCCCTCGCACTTTCTCGCAGTTCATCATCAGGCCCATTTAGTGGCACTGGACCCAAATGCTCCCCGAGAGGATTCTAAAAAGCCCGCACAACCTATATCTATCTCAAACCAACTCCGAGTTCCCTCGCACTTTCTCGCAGTTCATCATCAGGCCCATTTAGTGGCACTGGACCCAACTGCTCCCCGAGAGGATTCTAAAAAGCCCGCACAACCTATATCTATCTCAAACCAACTCCGAGTTCCCTCGCACTTTCTCGCAGTTCATCATCAGGCCCATTTAGTGGCACTGGACCCAACTGCTCCCCGAGAGGATTCTAAAAAGCCCGCACAACCTATATCTATCTCAAACCAACTCCGAGTTCCCTCGCACTTTCTCGCAGTTCATCATCAGGCCCATTTAGTGGCACTGGACCCAAATGCTCCCCGAGAGGATTCTAAAAAGCCCGCACAACCTATATCTATCTCAAACCAACTCCGAGTTCCCTCGCACTTTCTCGCAGTTCATCATCAGGCCCATTTAGTGGCACTGGACCCAACTGCTCCCCGAGAGGATTCTAAAAAGCCCGCACAACCTATATCTATCTCAAACCAACTCCGAGTTCCCTCGCACTTTCTCGCAGTTCATCATCAGGCCCATTTAGTGGCACTGGACCCAACTGCTCCCCGAGAGGATTCTAAAAAGCCCGCACAACCTATATCTATCTCAAACCAACTCCGAGTTCCCTCGCACTTTCTCGCAGTTCATCATCAGGCCCATTTAGTGGCACTGGACCCAACTGCTCCCCGAGAGGATTCTAAAAAGCCCGCACAACCTATATCTATCTCAAACCAACTCCGAGTTCCCTCGCACTTTCTCGCAGTTCATCATCAGGCCCATTTAGTGGCACTGGACCCAACTGCTCCCCGAGAGGATTCTAAAAAGCCCGCACAACCTATATCTATCTCAAACCAACTCCGAGTTCCCTCGCACTTTCTCGCAGTTCATCATCAGGCCCATTTAGTGGCACTGGACCCAAATGCTCCCCGAGAGGATTCTAAAAAGCCCGCACAACCTATATCTATCTCAAACCAACTCCGAGTTCCCTCGCACTTTCTCGCAGTTCATCATCAGGCCCATTTAGTGGCACTGGACCCAACTGCTCCCCGAGAGGATTCTAAAAAGCCCGCACAACCTATATCTATCTCAAACCAACTCCGAGTTCCCTCGCACTTTCTCGCAGTTCATCATCAGGCCCATTTAGTGGCACTGGACCCAACTGCTCCCCGAGAGGATTCTAAAAAGCCCGCACAACCTATATCTATCTCAAACCAACTCCGAGTTCCCTCGCACTTTCTCGCAGTTCATCATCAGGCCCATTTAGTGGCACTGGACCCAACTGCTCCCCGAGAGGATTCTAAAAAGCCCGCACAACCTATATCTATCTCAAACCAACTCCGAGTTCCCTCGCACTTTCTCGCAGTTCATCATCAGGCCCATTTAGTGGCACTGGACCCAACTGCTCCCCGAGAGGATTCTAAAAAGCCCGCACAACCTATATCTATCTCAAACCAACTCCGAGTTCCCTCGCACTTTCTCGCAGTTCATCATCAGGCCCATTTAGTGGCACTGGACCCAACTGCTCCCCGAGAGGATTCTAAAAAGCCCGCACAACCTATATTTATCTCAAACCAACTCCGAGTTCCCTCGCACTTTCTCGCAGTTCATCATCAGGCCCATTTAGTGGCACTGGACCCAACTGCTCCCCGAGAGGATTCTAAAAAGCCCGCACAACCTATATCTATCTCAAACCAACTCCGAGTTCCCTCGCACTTTCTCGCAGTTCATCATCAGGCCCATTTAGTGGCACTGGACCCAAATGCTCCCCGAGAGGATTCTAAAAAGCCCGCACAACCTATATCTATCTCAAACCAACTCCGAGTTCCCTCGCACTTTCTCGCAGTTCATCATCAGGCCCATTTAGTGGCACTGGACCCAACTGCTCCCCGAGAGGATTCTAAAAAGCCCGCACAACCTATATCTATCTCAAACCAACTCCGAGTTCCCTCGCACTTTCTCGCAGTTCATCATCAGGCCCATTTAGTGGCACTGGACCCAACTGCTCCCCGAGAGGATTCTAAAAAGCCCGCACAACCTATATCTATCTCAAACCAACTCCGAGTTCCCTCGCACTTTCTCGCAGTTCATCATCAGGCCCATTTAGTGGCACTGGACCCAACTGCTCCCCGAGAGGATTCTAAAAAGCCCGCACAACCTATATCTATCTCAAACCAACTCCGAGTTCCCTCGCACTTTCTCGCAGTTCATCATCAGGCCCATTTAGTGGCACTGGACCCAACTGCTCCCCGAGAGGATTCTAAAAAGCCCGCACAACCTATATCTATCTCAAACCAACTCCGAGTTCCCTCGCACTTTCTCGCAGTTCATCATCAGGCCCATTTAGTGGCACTGGACCCAACTGCTCCCCGAGAGGATTCTAAAAAGCCCGCACAACCTATATCTATCTCAAACCAACTCCGAGTTCCCTCGCACTTTCTCGCAGTTCATCATCAGGCCCATTTAGTGGCACTGGACCCAAATGCTCCCCGAGAGGATTCTAAAAAGCCCGCACAACCTATATCTATCTCAAACCAACTCCGAGTTCCCTCGCACTTTCTCGCAGTTCATCATCAGGCCCATTTAGTGGCACTGGACCCAACTGCTCCCCGAGAGGATTCTAAAAAGCCCGCACAACCTATATCTATCTCAAACCAACTCCGAGTTCCCTCGCACTTTCTCGCAGTTCATCATCAGGCCCATTTAGTGGCACTGGACCCAACTGCTCCCCGAGAGGATTCTAAAAAGCCCGCACAACCTATATCTATCTCAAACCAACTCCGAGTTCCCTCGCACTTTCTCGCAGTTCATCATCAGGCCCATTTAGTGGCACTGGACCCAACTGCTCCCCGAGAGGATTCTAAAAAGCCCGCACAACCTATATCTATCTCAAACCAACTCCGAGTTCCCTCGCACTTTCTCGCAGTTCATCATCAGGCCCATTTAGTGGCACTGGACCCAACTGCTCCCCGAGAGGATTCTAAAAAGCCCGCACAACCTATATCTATCTCAAACCAACTACGAGTACCCTCGCACTTTCGCAAAGTTTATCTTCAGGCCCATCCTGAAACCTAGACGCAACTGTTCACCAAGAGCATTCTAAAAAGTTACTAAAACAGTAAAGTAACTACTACTACTACTAGTACTACTAATACTTATTATATATTACACTATTTACTTTAAATAACGAACAATAAATAAAACTAAATTTAAGTTCTAATCTACAGAATAACTACTCAAACCAAAATAAACGAGAAATCTGTATTTTTGTTACATTTCTTCAAATCGGTACGAACGAAAGCACGTGGTTTGTCGGTTGACCGTCATAGCATCATCGGGACATCACTAGTCGTGACGTGTTTTCGTAAGAAAGGAATAGCATATTGCATTTTCAAAGTGATGAAAAGTGACAGACATAGTGTGTGTGTGACCTCAGTATTCGCACCGGCCAGTATAAAATGGCCTCCGCTGGCTATAAAATATTTTCAATGAAATATTGAATTTGACTCAACTGTGGAATGAAATTCCATCTTTTTTGTAATAAGAAGTCTTTGACGACTTTCCGCACCACCTCACACTACAAAAGCCCATAATTAGCCGCGAAAATCCTATTATTTTGTTTTTTTTTCGTGAGAGTCATGCACACTCCGCACAGGTCGTTAACATGGACGCAACTGAACGGAAAGGCGGGCGACCGCGGATTAAATAAGCGCAACAACACCAACGCTTGGTGACTCGAGTCGCGAACAAACTGAGAAACATTAGGCTTCTAGTGGAGGTGTTCTGTGGTATAGCCATAGCACCCCGTTTTTACCCTTTGGGTACGGAACCCTAAAAAAGACTCGTCAGTTCTACAACTCATCAAGTATAATAATTATAGATATATATCAATGTAATTACTCAAATACCAGTCTAGATTAAATATCTTGTGCACACAAAAAAAAAAAAACTCAAATTATTAAATGTGGCTCGTATGGTTTTTGAAAGGGTTTTTCGTAATGCTTTGCTTACCAAGGCCGATGCTCCTCAAAACCCATTCATTTGGCTATTAAAGCGCTCCAATACGGTATCCCCTTCAAGGGGTTTATGAAAGGGTTTGCTTGCCAAAGCCGATGCTCCTCAATACCCATTATTTTGGCTTTTAAAGCACAAAGAATGGGTATTCAACACGAGGAAGCGCTTCAACCCTTTACAAAGCGCTTAAAAAAGCCTTTCGAAAGGGTTTTTCTATCAGTAGCGGTAGCGCCCCGTAAGGGAAACCCCTTCATACGGCTAAGTTAAATGAATGAGTTTTCAATCAATAAAGAACAGCAAGTGATTTGGGCTATTAAACGAACGACTAACCCGTTCAAATGCTTTTTTCTGGGAAGGGGTGGGCGGGTCCCTGGCTCGTACCAATGAGTTTTTGGAACTTATGTACATTAAACTTACGTACGGAATATCATTTGATATTTACCGTTAGCTTTTCGGTGAAGGAGAAACATCGTGAGAAAACCTGCATACATCTGCGAAGAAATTCTAAGGTGTATGTGAAGTCCCCAACCCGGACCGGGCCAGCGTGGGGACTACTGCCCGTTTCCTCTCATGCACGAGAGGAGGCCTGTGCCCAGCAGTGGGACGTATATAGGCTGATTTATTTTTTAATATTATTACATGTTGAAATATATTATTTTTACACACTCTGATAATCTTTTTGTGAAATTCACGCTATTTATTTTTCGAAATGAAATAAATGAATCTATCTCAATTTTTGACCCCCGACGAAAAGAGATGTTATAAGTTTTACGTGTCTGTCTGTGGTATCGTAGCTCCCAAACTGATGGACCGATTCGGAAGCGGTTTCATGAAATGTGTCATGAAAATCTGTTCAGCCGTTTTTGAGATATTGGACTTTGAAATGAAAATGTGGGGGGTGTTTCAACTTTTCTAAGTTGTCATTACGAGCAGTTAGCCCAGTGGGTAGTGACGCTGCCTACGAAGCTGAAGATCCTGGGTTCGAATCCCGATAAGGGCAAATATTTGTGTGATGAGCACGAGTGTTTGTTTCCGAGTCTTGGATGTTTTCTATGTATTTAAAACTATTTATCTCTAAATGTATAATTGTCTAGTACACATAACATAACGCAATTTTGAAATGACGTAATTCATGATGTTCCCGCCAGGACCCCGGGGAGTGTCACCGGCCCATAGAGCGACCTCCCATACAAACAGGCCTATCCTGGAGGGAACAAAATCGGACGCGATACGCGCCGCTATGCTAACTTAATTTAGATAACCATTCACCGGTATACTCTTGCTTGCCAGAATTTCATTTGCCCGAATTTTATCTGCCATAATATACAACTGCCATAATGTTGTTTTCTATAATTTTGTATGCCATACTCATTGTTTACCATAATAATTATATGCCAGAATCTTTGTTTTCCATAACTATCACATGCCATAATATAATTTGCCATCCATCTCAACATCCATAATATTCTTAAGTGATAAAGTGGGTACGTATTGCAGTGTCAAATATTTAAAAAAAATACCTCGAACCTATCCGCGATCCAAGTCGGTTTTGCCACTAAGTAAAAATGAACTTTTCTCTGACATTACCTAATGCCCCCCCCCCCCCCCCTCGTCCCGACTGCATCCGAATGCAACCGAATACTTTTTGTCACGCGCGGCGATATGAACTTACAACTAGGCTATCGATTCTAAACACATGAATAATATTCATTATTTAATTTATATTTTTTTTCTTCAGAAAAAAACCGAAAGCGAGAATCAAGAAGAAGAAGGGCGAGAAGAAGAAGCGAGACTACCAGAAGCGGCCGCACGCCTGCGAGTTCTGCCAGAAGAGGTTCCTGCACCCGGAGATGCTGCAGGTGCACAGGAAGTGCCACGAGGGCGAGGCTGCCTCGCTCAAGTGCTACTACTGCCTCGCGGACCTGGAGCACGAGGCGGGCCTCAAGGAGCACGAGGCCACGCACAAGGGGCCCAAGCCGTTCCTGTGCACGCTGTGCGGGAAGGGGTACAAGAGGAGGGAGACCATGGTGAGTGGGGTTGGAGTTTTCTTTGAGGGTTCAAATTTTATAGACGGCCCGAAGCCGCTGTGGGCAGGAAGTATAAAAGGAGGGAAACGATGGAGAGTGGGGTTGAAATTTTCTGTCTGGGGTTGAAATATATTTAAGGGTTGAAAACACACGAGGCGATGCGCGCGGGAAATATGTGTCATAGTAGACGGCCTGAAGCCGCTGTGGGGAAGGGGTGTAAAAGGAGGGAGACGATGGAAAGTGGGATTGAAATTTTCTGTCTGGGGTTGAAATATATTTTAAGGGTCGGAAAAACCGTTCATGTGCACGCTGTGCGGGAAGGGGTTTAAGAGAAGGGAGACGATGATTAGTGAGGTAGGAGCTTTCTTTAAGGGTTGAAATTTTAACCTTTTCACCGACAAACACGTGAAATCACGTCATCGACGATTCGTGACACCGACGCCAAAGACGGCATTTGCCGTCATTTTTTTTTATTTTTTTATTTATGAAAACCTCTGAAATAGCCCAATTTCATGTTGGCATTATTTCTTTATCCAATATTTTTTTACCCTTGTGGCGTGAGGTGGCACGGCAAGTTGCTTTACCATCTGGCGGTGAAAAGGTTAAGTCTCATAGTAGACGGCCCGAAGCCGCTGTGGGGAAGGGGGTGTAAAAGCAGGGAGACGATGGAAAGTGGGGTTGAAATTTTCTGTTTGGGGTTTTCAGGTGTACCACCGCAAGAACCACAAATCCGAAAAGAAGTTCATCTGCGACATCTGCTCCAAGACCTTCAACGCGCCCTGCAAGTTGCAGAGACACATCGTCAGCCATCGGGCGGACAAGTTCGTGCTCCGGTACGAGTGTCCGGTGTGCGCGCACATGTTCAACACCAAGTACCATGTGCAGATGCACCTGTCTACACACCAGAAGGAGGGCCTGTGAGTATCCAGACACCGTGGCCTGTGGACGCGAGCGAGCAAGCCGCAGAGACACATGAGCTTGTACTACTTAGGATTAAGTATATTTTATTTGCATGCTGTGTTTGCCCGTACTGTAATCTTATATTCTGTTTTTAATTAAGTATTCAGAATTACACTTGTTGGCAAACTTAAATAAATAAATATATATGCCGATACTGTTCTGATACTAGCTTTTTTTCGCAGAATACTTGAAGAGAATCGCAACGACATCCTCGCGATGGTGCTTCAGAACGCGCGCAAGATTCCCAAACAGGTGAGCGTGCTTGCTGTCCGCTTATAGGGTCAGTGCGCCGGTTTGCGGCCACTTAATTAAGTGACACAGCAAATATACTTATTAATTTTCATGGCCTTCCGTTATTCTGATTGTATTTGTTATTTAGAGAAAAATGAACCTTATCAGTAACCCTTTCAATCTGCATCATAAAATACAGCACATTATTTTTTGTCACATTTGACCGGTTCGAGTCCCGACTGAGGCAAGCGATTTTTCATAAATCCTTAAATGCAGTATTTATTGTTTTTAAAAACAAAGTAAAGTCTCCCTTACACAAAATGTGCTATTTACAATATTTAAGGTAGTTGCCATCCATGTGGCATTCGATTTTTCCGCCCTGTATATAGATAAATACTTAAATAGAAAGAAAGAAAGAAAGAAAAATAATTTATTCGTGACAAAACAAAAACAAAAGGTGTAGGTACACAAAAACTTAAACAAAAAACTACAAACTTAAAAATGCTTGTCACGAATTGGCCTCGCCTCAGCATAATGCTGGCTTACAAGCCAGCGCTGGTCTTCCGGCGAGACCTTTTGTGGGCCACGTTCCCTGCTGTCCGACACGGCCTTAAATTTTAAAAATCACTGAACGCAGCCGTTGCGCTTACGTCGATCAGCGATCAGCGATCAGCGATCAGCGCCATCTGGCTGCGAACAAGCGAGTTATAAATACTATGGCGTAGTACTATGCATGATCGTACGTACAACATGGTTGCAATGCAAAACAAGTTTACACTTCATTCATTACTGATAACTGATGAAAATTATAAATAAATAGTAAACAATTCATAAGTGTATGGTTAAATCAAAAAAACATGTAATAATAATTGAACACTCCCAACTAAACCAAAAAGAACAAGACAAGTGTGTAACCTCAAAATTCGGCATTTACAGTTCAGGAAAATGATTGCATTTTTACATTTCGCCACATACATACATACATACATAGAACACATCCATGACGCAGGATGTATTGTACTTAAGTTCCACTGATAGACTCAACATATTGCGAACGGACTCATCTGATGAAACATTCGAACGCCAACTGAGTTTTTTTTTATTGAAAAACCTATTATATTCAGTAAAGGAATATATGGACGTTAAACATCAATAATACCACTGTTTTTGACATTGTAAATTATTAGTTTATTGAAGTAATATTTTGCCTAGACATAAATAAAAATGACTTATTTGTAAATTGATATTTTATTACAATCTAGCATCTAGCTTCAATTTATATTGCAATTGTACACATTATGATATAAAAAAACTCTTATCTAAGGCCATAAATAATTCTCTGCCAGTCAATCTTTAGGTCAAACAGAGAGACATATAGCCCGAGCATTTTATTTTCATTAGTATGGAAAAAAATGGAAATTTGGAAATAATTCATGACAGCAGCATTTTTGTGTGTAACTGATATATTATCATTTTAGTAATTACGGAGACTCTAAATCCATCAAAATATTAGTCATCAAAAATATCGATATTTAACCAATTCCTGAAAAAAGAGGAAAAATATTTATAGATATTAACATTTTTGTGTTGTTTAATTTACAGGAGCTATTCAAGAATAATAAATAAATCACACAAAAAACGTAATGGATGTGTCATTTATTTTTATATATTTACTTCCCGATGGAAATTTTGTAGGATTCTTCGATAAGACATCTTAGAATAACATTTGAAAATTAAACCAACAAAAAAACGCTGTTATAAATTAATGTTTGAAAAAAACGCAATTTTCCTAGGGTAATGGGGTTTGTCTAAAATTGTCCCCCTAATATTTACTAACCGCTTTAGCCTAGATGGTAGTGACCCTGCCTACGAAGCAAGAAGTCCTGGGTTCGAATCCCGGTAAGGGCAAAAATTTGTGTGATGTACATGAATATTTGTTTCTGAGTCATGGATGTTTTCTACGTATTTAAGTATTTACATCTATTATATGTATCGTCGTCTAGTACCCATAACACAAGCCTTACTGAGCTTACTATGGGACTAGCTCGATTTGTGTAAGATTGTCCCTTTATATTTATTTAATATTTATTACTATTTTTTTTTACAGGGCGACGCCCCAACCAACCTAGCCGACCTGATCCCCGCCGACGAGCGAAGCCGCGTGTGCAACATATGCGGCGAAATGTTCCAACACTTCTACTATCTAGAGGAACACTTGAAAAGCCACGGCTCCCGGATCGCTATCGAAGACGAGAACAAACCCGAGGAACGAAAGCACATCTGCCAAGTATGCAACAAGAGCTTTAAGCTCCACTACTACCTTAAACTTCACAGCTTTACCCACACCAAGGAAAAGCCCTACATCTGCCAGCAGTGCGGGAAAGGCTTTATAACTAAAGGGAAACTTAAAAGGCACTTGGAGACACATTCGGGCCTGAAGAAGTACCAGTGTCATATATGCTATAAGTTCTTCACGAGGCCGAGTTATTTGAGGATTCACGTGAGGACTATACACGGGAATCAGGATTATAATTTCAGGGTGGGCAAGGAGTTTGGTATAGCGGCGCCTTTGAATGCGTTGTCGGTTATGACGCAGTACAGTAATTGAGTTTACGTCACACCTGGCCATAATGCGAGTTTTACTGCACGCTGTGCGTACGGGGAAACTCGCATTGTGGCCAGGTGAAGACGTAAAATTTTGTTCTCAACACGGGCGGTAATTCGTAAAGCCCCAGAGCGCATATTTATGGTCCTCACCTTCGGTTCGGGCCACAAGCACCTGCGATCTGGGGCATTCACGAACTCACCGCCCTAGTTGCGTAATGTACTATTACAGTACATATGGTGCTACTTTCCCGCACTAGTGCGGGAAAGTGCACTTTCCGTGCGTGTGTCGAAACTTTAAAGAGCCATATGTGCAGTAAAACGTTGTACGATACACGTGCGTATAGGTAATTTGCAGCTCGTGTCGATTTAAAACACTCGCTTCGGTCGTGTTTTAATTTATCACCACTCGTTGCGAATTTCCTATTTTCGGCACTTGTATCGTAAACAACTATTGTGTTGCAGCAATATATTTGATACTATTTGATTGCCGATTTGCAGTACTATTACATTCAAATGAATCTACCATTTATAATAGAAGATTCTGATTCAAATGGCGGTTTTATAAAACACCATACCGAATTTCAAAATTACAGCACGGAATTGACAACATTTCATTTTTTTAAGTGGGCCATTTTACGATTTAGTTCGATAGAAAATGAAATTTTAAGGTATACGTGTTTTTTTATTTCTCCCTTAATGTTTATTTTCATTCAAAAATATCAAAATTAAAAGTAGTGAATTCCAATAGGTCGTAAGTAAAATATGACGTCATTATTATGTCTCTCTATGGCACCTGTCCACATCTTTCACTGACAGACGTAGGAATGACGTCACGCACGGGTCCGCGTTTTACAGATTTTAGTGATTTTCTCCGAAACGAGTAAGAATTAAAATGGGACAACCACTTTATTACGTTCAGATAAGATAATTATCGAAATGGTTTTCGATTTAGGCATCATTACATATTTTGAAATGTTGTCAATTCTAAAGCAATTCTAAAAGCCTGTTTCAAGATGGGATGGCAGCGCGAATTTTCCATACAAATGTTTTTCATACGCATAAAGTTCTTATAAAGTTCTTATTATTGTTTATTCACATCAATCAGGTCGTCTAAATACCGAAAAAATTTCTAAACCCTAAAATTAAACTCAATCAAAGCTGTCACATCACATCACCAGCCTATATACGTCCCACTGCTGGGCACAGGCTTCATCTCATGTATGAGAGGGAACGGGCAGTAGTCCCCACGCTGGCCCAGTGCGGATTGGGGACTTCACATACACCTTTGAATTTATTCGCATATGTATGCAGGTTTCCTCACGATGTTTTTCCTTCACCGAAAAGCTAACGGTAAATATGAAATCATATTCCGTACATAACTTCAGAAAAACTCATTGGTACGAGCCGGGATTCGAACCCACGACCGCCGCATGCCTGAACCACTGGGCTACCGTAGCTTAATCAAAGATGTACTGACAAAAAAAGAATTCTTCCATTCATGCGAAATTCAATCTTATGACGGTACGTCGTGCCATATTGTGTAGTGTATGTAGGCGAGTGACATCATTAGTCAAACCCATACATAATATAATGCGAAAGTCAGTCTGTCTGTTACATTAAACTGATTGAGATGAAATTCAGTTTGGAGATGATTTAAGGCGCCGTAGGTTCAGCGAAGTTAATCCAACAGAGTTTCTGAAACAATATAATGCGTCTGTTTATAATAATATGGTTTTAAAAAAAATACGAATAGTAATCTTGAGGCTTTTCTGCAGGGAGATCAGTGTTTAGAAACATGATTAAGCATTTTTCGCTCTATAGAAAAAAATCACGAACATAGGTCTAAAAGGGTCTAAAATACACTTAAAATATTTGTTACAAATTATGCACAAAAGCTAAAAATATTAAAATGGCTTCTAAAAATCGGCAATATCATGTTTGAGAGAACTCAGTGTTTACTTTTTTATTTATTTAAACGGCCAAAAAATTAAGATAAAAAACATGATTTCCGCGCTTCCGAGCACGCGCTTCCGTCTCGCTCACGCTTATGCTCAGTGAGAGAGAGAGAAGACCATGAACCTACGGCGCCTTAATGTCAGGGAAGGACATTGGATGGCTTTTATACTAGAAAACATCCCATAAGGGGGTGAAACGTTCCATGGGGGCAAAGTTGCGGGCAGAAGCTTGTGCTAAACTGAAGTACCCATCATATCAGCCGAAAGACGCCCACTGCTGGACATAGGCCTCCCCCAAAGAGTGCCACAATCACCGTTCCTGCGCCACGCGTCCAGTATAATTATGGTAATTTGATGATTTTTTTTGGACAATGTGATATAATTTACAAAAAAAATGTTTTGTAATTCAGTAATATTGGCCAAAAACATTTGTATAAAAAATTCACGCTGTCGCGTCCCCTTCATTATTTGACAGATATTTATGTGGATTTCGGTTAAATAGTAGCAATCGCTGTAACTTTCAAGTGTTACAATATTGTAAAGTCTGCATTATTTTTAAGTATGCTTTGTACCGAATATCAAGTGAGAACAGTCATATACCTCCAAGCAACGGGTGTTAAGGTGAAGGTTTAGACATTAAACACTGTTATTTTTAAGCTTACTGTTAAGGCGAGGTAGGGACAGGCCGAATTGTGGAATTTTCGTTTATATTTTCTACCATTTCTATTTTATATAATCATGCAAACATTTGGAACTTTCGACGGCAAACCCGTGGAATAAAATATAGCCTATGTTCATCCAAAAAGTCCGTTCTATACACAGGGGCTAGAATTTTTGAACTTGATTCAGTGATTCCGAAGAATACTACATACAAATATACAATCTCAGAGACTTATAGGAAAGAACCAAATTTTCTGAATAGGCCTAATCCTCTGTCGTTTTAAGTAAACCAAATATTCAAGCCGTTTTTTCAATGAATGTACTTACAGCTAAAACAATGAACTTAGGGAACTCGGTAGCTCAGTTGTTTGAGAGTCACCAAGCTCGATTGTGCATACAAACGTATTAAATCATACTAATATTATTAATGCGAATGTTTAGAATTTTGGATGCTTGTTTGATATCCTGGAAACAAATATGGGATAGGTTTTATCCCGGGGAACAAAATTACGTTTGTATGGGGAGCTAAAAACCATATTAACAAAAGTCAAAATGCTGCTACCGCTTTGGTAATTAGAAATCAATTAAGTATAATGTCAATTGTAAATTGGATATATAAATGGATCAAAAGTTAGTTCTAATGAATCTTGCCTAAGGTATGTTATTTTTTCATCCCTAGAATCTACGAAATGTAAATAAATGTCAATAAATTATGGTTTATAGACTTCGTTAAGGTGTGACATTTTCACGATGATTGACGCGAACGCTTTAGTAAAAAAAATGTTTTTTTTTTAAAGATGGCCGACTAGACGAGACGAGAGAAAAAAATCCCCAGTTTTTTATTTCACAATCTAACCCCTAAAAAAGTTACGCAAGAGGTGAACCCTTAAAAAAATTACGCAAAATTGGGGATTTTTTTCTTTATCGGGATCAAGAGTGCTCTTGATTCTGAACTTGAAAAACCAACAAAAAACATTCTGCGAAAAAATAAATTTCCTGTTTAATGTGTGTTTAACCTGTAATATAACATTAGTTAAAATGCTCATTACAAGTGAATGTCAGCACATGTTCTATCGGCACCTTAACAGAGCGTTTTAAATGTTTCTAAAGTTTTACTGATTTGACTAGCCTGCCAGGCATATTGTTATGGTTTACTAAACTGTAATAATCTGTTGGCCTGAATGACGCGGCCTGCGGTGGCGGTCAATATAGTAAACTTTACAGTTAATATCAAATTTCAACTGTCGTGAGACATGTTGAAAGAATGCTAATATTACACGGTTCCACTCGCTTATTAAATGTCATGTCATGTGGGCGACATGTTTCGGACTCTTCGGGAGTTCTTCCTGAAGACACTTACCCTGAAGAACTCCCGAAGAGTTCGAAACATGTCGCCCGCAGTGACATTTAATACGCGACTTGAACCAAGTAATTATTAGCATTAGTTAATATCGAGTCTACTACTGGCCGCCACCGCGGGCCGCGGCAGTGTTTCAGGCTTAACTCTGTCGTTAACGATTGCAACTTAGGTTGGTTTTAATTCACCATTTGTGCGAGTTTTGAGAGCACGAAAAAAAATTGTATTAAAATATTTTGAAAAATGAACAGTAAGTGTAAATAGTACATAGTTAAGTTTCTAAGTTAGTTTATGAATGGTTGTCTTTTATCATTAATAATGCCTGGGTTGTTTCAACCGTTTGACTGCCGCAGGTGGTTATATACGTCATATTTTGGCAGCACTATTCGTTATACTGTTACTGCCGGCGACATGTTTCTCGAACGGTTCGAAACATGTCGCTCTACTGACAACTAGTACGTGAGTTTGATCGTTGCTAGTCTTTTAAACATCACTCGAGAAAGTTTATAATCAAATGAAGCGCTATTCTTGTTAAAAACATTACAAAAACCTACGCATAAGGTTAAAATATGTTTCAAGTCGTTTGAAAGCCTGTCATAGACAATGACCAGGATCAACGGATCGTGCCTTCCAAATTACGAAAGCTCAGTGACCCAGTCAAAGCTCACGTCGCTTCATTTAAAAGTCATGGACGTTAAAATATTTTGGGCATCAGTTACCGCTGCGGCGTTCAAAAGGTTAATTTTAAGGTGTTGCACTGTACAGGGTTAAGTTTTTATTTTGTAAGCTAATTAAGTGTACATAAGGGTGGGGGTTGAATAAAATGTCGAAGTACTTACGCGAAGAGTTTTTGTATTATCTGAATAATCGTTCTACCGTACTAAAAGTAATTGAAGGGTCATTCCAGAAGAATCACAAGCGTCTGTAGGCTAAAAAACCCGGCCAAGTGCGAGTCGGACTCGCGCACCGAGGGTTCCGTACAAAAAAATACAGTTTTCGCAATCTTTCCTTCATCTGTGCTATAAGACGTTGCTTCGTACCATATTTCAAGATTCTGAGTTCACGGGAAGTACCCTGTAGATTTTGATTCCCTTGCGAGTTTCGAAAATTTTCGGAAATTTGCGGCATAAACGGCTGTATCTTTTGATTGCGTTGGCTTAGAAGTTTGATTTTTTCACAGCTCCAAGGGACAGTAGACTTGAGTATTTGGTATAAATTTTAGCTTGATACCTCCACGCGCTTCTGAGAAAAAGGGTCTTGACAGACGGACGGACAACAGTGATCCTATAAGGTTCCGTTTTTCCTTTTGAGGTACGGAACCCTAAAAACGGTTAATTCTAGTTACTGGATAGTCCATAGGCGGTGTTACCATTAGGCTAGATGCTTGTTCGCAACCAAGTAATAATCTGATTAGCTTACCTGGCAACACATATGTAACATTTGGTCATAGGTTACTATACATATAATAAATAAATATAAGGGGACAATCTTACACAAATCGACTTAGTCCCATAATAAGCTCGATAAGGCTTGTGTTATGGGTACTAGACAACTATATATTTAATAGATAGAAATACTTAAATTCATAGAAAACATCCAAGACTCAGATACACTCATGCTCATCACACAAATATTTGCCCTTACCGGGATTCGAACCCAGGACCTTCAACTTCGTAGGCAGCGTTACTAGGCATTAGGCAGGCAATGATTTAATATAACAAGCATCTAGACTATGGCAGAGCAGTCGTTTAAAATACTGAACCGATTTTGAAGAATACGCTACCAATCGATTCGAAATTATGCTCTGGTGATCAGCCGAAAGACGTCCACTGCTTTACATAGGCCTCCCCCAAAGAGTGCCACAATGGGTTACCTCTTTAGGGTTCCGTACCCAGAGGGTAAAAACGGGACCCTATTACTAAGGCTCCGCTGTCCGTCCGTCTGTCACCAGGCTGTATCTCATGAACCGTGATAGTTAGACAGTTGAAATTTTCACAGATGATGTATTTCTGTTGCCGTTATAACAGCAAATACTAAAAAACAGAATAAAATAAATATTTAAGGGGGGCTCCCATACAACAAACGTGGTTTAACTATTTTTATAGATAATGGTACGGAACCCTTCGTGCGCGAGTCCGACTCGCACTTGGCCGGTTTTCTTTTTAGTTCATAGTGGTCGTTCAGGTCAATTTTCTTTGGTCAATGATCAATCATTTAAATCGGCACAAATCAATAAAAACCTATCTACAGTGCCCGTAAAGAATAGATCTTTTTACGTTTTTTTAAGTAGTTTTTGGTACGATTTTTTCCTTCTACCAAAACCTGCGGCGCTACCACGAAAATCGAATATCGTAAATCTCTGTCTCTCGAGTACCATACACCATAAGTGCGACAGAGACGGAGATATCCGTAGTTCAGAATTCGATTTTCGTGGTTATAACTCTGTAGCTTTGTGTATCGAGCCACTGGCCGACTTAAGGGTGGGTCGGTTTCCATACAAAACTTGACATAAGCAGTCAGCGATCGAAAAATCCATAGAAAGCGAGCTTCTTACTAATTTCTACCGTTTGGGTACGTGTCTACTTCATTCGAACTTAACAGCTGCCTGGCATCGTTGTGACACCCCGCCGGCATCCCCGCATAATGGCAAAGGCACCTATTCTGTGGCCATTTTAGGCGCTACTTAGACGTGTATGGTTTTTTCGTTCTCTGTTCGAAGGCGATATATTTCCCAAAGTAATTTCCGAAATGGGGTTGGCCGGGCGAAGGTATTTGCAGATGGCGCCAGCATAGGTTTTACCTGTCAGTCCTACCAAAACTGACAAATTCTTTTTTTTTTTCGGAATTTGCTTGTTTAGAATCAATAGACCAAGAAATAAAGCGTAACCTAGACATAATTCGATAACTGTAATTTTCTTTTTCTATGTTATAAAGTATGGTTAGTTACAGTTAAAATAAAACGAATTAAACATTTTAAGGCTGCGCGTCATTATAAAAAAAAACGAAATACTAGATTTTAAACATATTTTGATTTTATAAGTACATCATAATAAATAACTTTGTAAAGGTACCTGTATTATGATATGACGCTTGCAGTCCAGTTAAAGAACACTAAATTAAACTAATTCATCAATTGGGACTATCATTAATAGAGAAGGTTCAGTAAGTGACACATTTTCTGGCAAATCTTACCAGAAATAATAGATAACTGTAATTCAACAACTTATTCTGAATAGAATATAATGTATGTTGATAAATTATCAAACATTAAACTGATTCTCTTTGCGTATATGCAAAATCTCAAATATTGGTCATTTTTGGAAAACCAAAATACATAACTACTTCAAAAGTGTTTAGTTTATGCCATTAATATATTATTAGTACTATAAGAAACAACTTAAGCAAAAAAAAACCACGTTAAACTAATAAATTGATATTTTTTCTTACTTACGTTTCAATGTGAACGTTATTTCTTGCACCATAAGGTCGTCATTTCTTTGTGCCTCAACTCCCGACCGTGCTGTCGCGAGTCGTGGCTCGCGAGCGATTCTAGTACCTATTCATCTCGGCAACCTATCAATGGTATCATGACCAAATTTCAGCAATACTGTTAAAAGGCCAGGTCAGGAGTACCCGCAACCGACGAGCCTGTATGAGGAGATGTATGGATGTGATCGAAGCGAAAGAAGTATGTAAGGACCGTAGTATTTGGCGTTCCTTAGTCTCTGCCTACCCCAATGGGATACGGGCGTGAGTATATGTATGTATGTATGTAACCTATCAATTTCAAAATAATTTTCCTAGAAAGTTTTTATAAAATTCTACATTCGAGATTTTTTTCATATTTTTAAAACTTATGGTTCAAAAGTTAGAGGGGGGGGGGGGACACATTTTTTTTAAATTCTGGAGCGATTATATTAGCGTGTATTTTCAATTTGTTAAGCGTGCCATTAACATGTTTAATTTTGATGAAAACATGATTATAGTACACAAAAAGCTATCATTAAACAAAAATTTCACGGTTACGATTTTTAACTACTGAGAAATATAGTATTATTGAAACCGTTAATTTAAATGTTTAATTTTAGACTTAAATATCTAAAAAGACGCAATATAGCCTAAACAGATACAAAAATCATGGTTATTATTTTGGCTTATCTAGATATTGAGGTCAGATGAAAACTCTGAAAAATAACGTAGATGCAAATGTTGTTTCAGTTTAATTTTGCTATTAAGTTATCGCATTCGAATGCACCACAAAATTATACTAACAAGGTATTTGGTTACCTATTTTCCTTTTAGGACAAAGTTAGGAAGTGTACGATATTCATGTTTTTTTTTAAATACAGTTACGACCGCGGATTTTTTACATAATATATCTAATTTATATTTGGTACTTAATAATAATATCCAATAAAATAATAAAAACAACGAGTTATCGAATTATGTCTAGGTTACGCTTTATTTCTTGGTCTACAAGCCGTTTAAGCCAAATCCCATAGAAAAAGGCTAGTGATTAGGTAAAACCTATGATGGCGCCATCTAGTCAAACATTTGACAGTTGCCAACCCCATTATTCTCATTTAATTGTGGGGGAACTTCCGCACATTTGGAAAGGCAATTTATGGAAGTTTGTTACGTACTTAAAATATCACGACATGAACCTGCGTACGCCAAAAGATGTTTTGTATGAAAATCGAATCTCCTTAAAAAGGGTTGGGCGATTCTCCGAGCGTTTCAACCGCTCGGTTTTAACGTCATTGTCGTTTCAAGATTATTTCATCAGAGGCTCTAGTATAAGTTTTGCCGAAACAAAACTACGATCGCGTATGCTTTTTACCCTCAATTTGTATGGGATTTGACAGCTAAACGCTAACGCGCTCGTAACGTTTTGTTACGGTAAAACTTATACTAGAGCCTCTGAGGTAAAACGTACCGCAGAACCTTTAATCAAAAAAGATTCAGTACCGGTATTGGCAAACATCTTCATCGAAAGTAGACTCTGCCCGTTACCTCGTTTGACGACCGCTGTAGCCTAGTTGGTAGTGACCCTGCCTACGAAGCAAGAGGTCCTGGGTTCGAATCCCGGTAAGGGCATTTATTTGTGTGATGAGCACGAATATTTGTTCCCGAGTCATGGATGTTTTCTATGTATTTAAGTATTTATTTATCTATATAAGTATGTTTATCGTCGTCTAGTACCCATAGTACAAGCTTTGCTTAGTTTGGGACTAGGTCGATTTGTGTAAGATTGTCCCCTAATATTTTTATTTTTTTTATTTACCTTTTAATAGTATTTGCTGTCTCTGACAATGACGAAAAAAAACGCCTTAAAAACGCTGAATATTCGCCCGGTTGTTTTAGTAAGTTTGGTTTGATCGGTGAGCGTCAACTATAGACATCTAAGGTGTCGTTTTAAGACCACAAGTCATTGCAACAATGTAATAACATTTTGTCTTCGAGGTCTCGAATAACTTGGTGTTAAAATGCCTAATCTCAGTGCCTAATTGTATTTCTCAAAAAACCCGATTCCGATAATTTGACTTATGGAATGAGATAGAAAAGTTGTAATTTTTATAAGACAAACATTTTATTCAGCCAGCCAGGTTTTAAAAAAAATCTGGGATGGAAGAATCCTAGGATTTAGGCATTTTGATACTCGGTTATTTTTAGATCTAGATGTATTAAATTAGGCAAGGTGATATTGTATTGCAAATGATGGTACTGTGTTGATATTTTTAACCTAAAGTATTGGGTGTTGTCTGAAGGTTGTTGATTTTGTAAAAAAAAGTAATAAAGTATTTGAATTTGACAAGTTTTTTTCATTTAACGTCCAGTTTATAAGGCATATTAAAAAAAACCTCGCCAAAAATACTTATTTGCACAGCTAACATTGTAATGCTTCACCAGAATTCGGTTTTTCGGGATAGATGTGCAGGTTAGTATTTTTTGGTAGGCGATTAAAATTTTCAGGTATGAAAGGAGCGTGTGGTCCGCCTTGGTACCTAATCCAAAGATTGCGTAGGCACCAATTTTACGAAAGCGACTGCCATCCGACATTCCAACCCAGAGGGAAAACTAGACCTTATTGTGATTAGACCGGTTTCCCTTCACGGAAAATACTCCGCACATAAGTTCCGAAAAACTCATTGGCACGAGCCGGGATTCGAACCCACGACCGCCACTTGCCGGCCGCATGCCTGAACCACTAGGCTACCGTAGCTTTAATAAAACAAAATTACTCATAACAATTTATTATCAATATAATATACACACCCCTTGTAACTGATATACATAAAGCCTTTAAATAATAATATTTACGGTACACCTGGCCATAATGCGAGTTTTACTGCACGCTGCGCGTACAGGAAAACTCGCATTTTGGCCAGGTGAAGACGTAAAATTTTGTACTCAACACGGGCGGTAATTCGTAAAGCCCCAGAGCGCATATTTATGGCCCTCACCTTCGGTTCGGGCCACAAACACATGCGATCTGGGGCATTCACGAATTCACCGCCCTAGTTACGTAATGTACTATTAAAACTCGTCGTTTTCAAACGGATGATACTTGTGTCCCAAGGATCTGTAACAAATAATACATATTAATTAATCAAACGATACAAATAGCCTACTCACAAAGGGCGGTAAAACGAACGTTTTCACATTAGCTATTCAGAAAAGAGACATTGTTGCCATCAAACGAGGCATTTCCCTTTCCACACGGGTAAAAATAACTCTTTACGCTCAAAATAAACCTTACAATCCCTCGCTACCGCAGTATCCGTTTCTCTTGTTAAGAACACTTAGGGTGAGTTGCACCAAACCGTCTGTAATCGTAAGCGGTGTTCGTTAAAATCTGAATGTATGGAGCGTTTGACAAGTTTCTATGGACTGACAGCTGTCAGCGCCATATTTAACGTTGATCGGTCTGTAATCGTAAGTCGGTGCAACCCGCCCTAGAACAAGAGCTACAGAGCGACTAAAATGGCCGTCCCATGATAGACTTGCTGTATACACAAGGCCCTCTCGCGAAATGGCTGGGCTCAAATAATTCAGAATAACTTTGAGCAATGGCTTTAGCTAAAGCCAATTGATAAAACAGTCATTGCGTTGTGGTTAGTTGATTTTACATTGAAACGGCATGGTGGCATAGTCAAAAAGTGCAAGATTCCCATACAACAGATAGCAATGGCACACCCACTATAAGGTAAGATAAGATGGCGACACCTAAATAAAATGAGGATGTTTATAGGCCACTAGAATCGGGTCCAATGTTAGGTACTTACGCAGTCATCGGTACGAAGCGGCCATTGACATCGAAGGAGCTGATCAGGTCCATGTCTTCTTTAGACAGTTTGAAGTCGAACACGTCAAAGTTGGCGGCGATGCGCGACCTGGTCACCGATTTCGGTATCACGATGACCCCGCGGTCAATTTGGTATCTGGAATTAAATAAACATTTTTTTTTTTTTTTGGGAAATTTATTATTAAAAAAACCGGCCAAGTGCGAGTCGGACTCGCGCACGAAGGGTTCCGTACCATTATCTATAAAGACAGTTAAAAAAAAGTCTTTTATTATTTGTTGTTATAGCGGCAACAGAAATACATAATCTGTGAAAATTTCAACTATCACGGTTCTTGAGTTACAGCCTGGTGACAGATAGACAGACGGACAGCGAAGTCTTAGTAATAGGGTCCCGTTTTTACCCTTTCGGTACGCAACCGTAAAAATGGATACATTGACTCCTCTTGCCGGCCTAGGCCTCCAGTTTTGTATGAAATGCCATTACGGATCTCTCGTCTCGCTGCGCCCGAAACGTGACACTTCGAAGCCCATTAGGAAGAACACAACGTCAATATTTCATTTTCTTTGCATATAGGTTTGAGAAAATAATGTATTGTTATACTATTAACAAATCTACGATAATGGGGCCCCTATCAACAAGGTCAAGCCAGGGCTACAAAAATAAGCTAAAATATATGTCTTTAAAAAAAAACGAACAAATAAAACGTTTTCTGCCTAAACTTATAATAAAGTTACGTCGACAAAGCGTTCACTAGTTTGCGCTAGTAACAGCGCCATCTACCGGCGCGGTGACGTCAACCGAGTGTCGCTAACAGAGGCCCTACTATGAAAAAAAAGAAAAAGTTTATTGGACAAAAACAAATACAATTGTGTTTATCACGACTGTGTCCTGAGCTAGGAAACCGTGTGTTTTTGACAGTTGACATCTGCCAAGAATTTTTCAAAACTTTAATTTTCGTTTACATTGACGACCGCTTTAGCCTAGTTGGTAGTGACCCTGCCTACGAAGCAAGAGGTCCTGGGTTCGAATCCCGGTAAGGGCAAAAATTTGTGTGATGAGCATGAATATTTATTTCTGAGTCATGGATATTTTCTATGTATTTAAGTATTTATATCTACTATATATATCGTCGTCTAGTACCCATAACACAAGCCTTATTGAGCTTACTTTGGGACTAGGTCGATTTGTGTTAGATTGTCCCCTTATATTTATTATTATTACATGACACTAACAGATTACGCTACGTTTAAATCTGTTTTAAGTTATATTATGAGAAAATAAAAACCGGTATCAAGGACAACGTCTGCCTAAAGAGAAAAGTAACGGGAAGATTGTCTCTGACTGACATTGTAAAATTTCTGCATGTTGGTAAACAGCGTGTGACTTTCAAAAATACGGCTTTTGGAAAATGGTGATAATTTTAGTCGCCGTTAACTTTGATATCACCAGTGAGATCAAAAACGTACCCAGTTTCGTGTCAAAGTTTTTACACATGTAAGTATATTATTTAACACCATATTTAAGTTATACAGAGCATCAGTATCTTAAATCAAATCTACTTTACTTATTTTAAGGCGCCGTAGGTTCATGGTCTTCTCTCCCTCTCACTGAGCATAAGCGTGAGCGAGATGGAAGTGCGTGCTCGGAAGCGCGGAAATCATGTTTTTTAATTTTAATTTTTTGGCCGTTTAAATAAATAAAAAAGTAAACACTGATTTCCCTCAAACATGATATTGCCGATTTTTAGAAGCCATTTTAATATTTTTAGCTTTTGTGCATAAATTGTAAGAAATATTTTAAGTGTATTTTAGACCCTTTTAGACCTATGTTCGTGATTTTTTTCTATCGAGCGATAATTGCTTAATCATGTTTCTAAACACTGATTTCCCTGCAGAAAATCCTCAAGATTACTATTCGTATTTTTTTTTAATCATATTATAATAAACAGACGCATTATATCGTTTCAAAAACTCTGTTCGCTTCACTTCGCTGAACCTACGGGGCCTTAATATTCTTTACAATGTTAGGTTTTTTGTTTGCATTGTGTGTGAGTGGCAATGAAAAGAACCTTTTGTCTCCATCATCAGGATCAGCTCGATGGTACCAGAATTGTCATCCAAACTATAAACTCGAAATTTTAGCTCAATCGGTTGAACATACCCGCTTCAAAATTCAAGTTGCAAGATTCCACACGAACAAACATACTTACATACATTGCAAGTTAAATAAAAGCTTGTAAACTAGGAAAAGTCGGTGAGATGTCTTTGTATGTAATCTCCGGAACTAATCATCTGAATGGACATAAACAATGTTTTTGCCTTTATTTATCGAAAAACGCAAGTGAAAGTGAATCCGCGCGGTTAGCTAGTCTTAAGTACCCTATTAGGTCAAGCCAAGGTTGTCAAAAATAAGCTATAATATAAGTACACACCGTTATATAATGCTCAGTTTGGGGGCAAGTGATGGGGCAGTTGCGATAATCAATATCGATAAAAAATCAAGTTGATTTACTCACTTAAGAACATATAAATAGATCTGATTCATACTTAACAGAGCTCTGCTATAGTGTTATTAAAAAAATGTTATGAAATAAAAAACGTATAATAACGTTTCATAATAAATTAACAATATTTTTCCATATTGCATGACGTCAAATTCCGTCGCCTGCTTGTGAAAATCCATTTCAAAAATGAAAATGATTTCGACCTCGACAGATGTAACTGGCAAAAACTGTAGTTTTTTTGTAATGCTCTATGCATCTTTTGTTTACAACGCTGTTATCAATTTGAACTTCCTTATTTTCTAACAAGTGATTTATAATATTTACAGATTTAAACCTACTTGTTTAAACCCAAAATTTTAGGCGTCTCTCTTTAAAGTTTATGTAACATGGAAAGAAACTTAAATCTTTGTTGCCTGAAAGAGATTTAAAAAATAAGATGAATATAGACAATGCGATTCTTAAGAAATTAATAATAGCATACCATCTCCAGGACGAATTTTCATTATTTCAATTTTTGCGTTCATCTCCCTGCAATATTGACGATATTCATCAATATCAAATACAAGATTCGCCATGCTTTCTCACCGTAGGTACATATGAAATTATGAATGATTGTCAAAAGAATCTGTTGAAATGTCAAAGGAACAGAGATGTAGATTTCAAAAATATTAAAAGACACGAGAAAGGTTTTATAACTTTCAAGAAAAATATTAAATATTCCTCATCATCATCATTTATTTAAGAGCTTGGCTCTTGTCGGTGGAGTAATTTCCATTCTGTTCTATTCAATGCTTTTTCCTTCAACTCTATAAGATTCAGCTTCAATGTTTTCCTTTAGCTGCTCCATGTAAGCTCTTCGTGGTCTTCCTCTTCTTCTTCTTCCTTCTATCTTTCCCTCTATTATAACTTTAATGAAGTCATCGTGACGAAGAAGATGTCCTATCATTTTTCCTCTTCGGTTTTCAATAACTTTTAATAGTCCGCAGTAAGCTCGATTCGCCATACAAACGTAGTTACGCTCTCATTTTAAAACTACGTGTTAGATTATAATGAAACTTTGCGTGTTCAATGAAATGAGGTATATCTATGTCTGGAATTAGTTTATGTAGCTTCAGATACCATAATAAAAAAATATACAGCGAATTTAAGTTTTTCATACAAAACTAGTTTTTGCTGTATTTCGTTTGTTTTACTAATTGGAACCGTATAAACTAATTACAGACATAGATATACCTCATGTCATTGTATATGCAAAGTTTCGTCACAATCCAACACGTAGTTTTAAAATGAGAGCGTAACTACGTTTGTATGGGAAGGTGAAATTCGGCCGAGCTTACTGCGGCCTCTTAATAAAGTTATCTGATGACTTTTCATCAGAATGAATGCTGGAATGAATGCCTAGAGCATTCACAAAATAAGAATTTTATTTTGACAATCAACCCTTTATAATTAGATAAATATGAATCGACTAATAATGTGGAGAACATCACTATTTGCCCCCAAACTGAGCATTATAGCCCAAGAGCACTTTATTTTCATTAGTATGGAAAAAATTTGAAATTTGGAAATAATTCATAACAGCAGCTTTTTTGTGTGTAACTGATATATTATCATTTTAGTAATTACGTAGAAAATAACAGGGTGTAAATATAAGCAATTTTTTATTAAGTACAACTTCAAAATGAGTTCCTCCTAGTCTTAAGGGGTTCCCATAATTGGCGTATGGGATCGTACCTTCGATCTGAATCTCTAAGTTTTCTTAGGTTTTTTGTAGCTTATTATGTTAACAACGACGGCTTTAAGCAATATAGTATCCCATATTTACTTCAAAGTTCATTGTTTTCGAGATATTTGGCATCAGAGTTGAACAATTTTAGGCCAAAAAACCGGTTTCTGGCCATAACTTTTGTGTTAATTGGTTTAAAATGAAAACCCGGGACCAGTTTTTAGGGACGTCACAGACGAACCCAAATATGTAGATTTCGTATGTGTTAGATCTTTCATGTCAATAGAGATACAAAATAAGTGTTATTTTAGACAATGTTTAAAAAGATGATATAAAATTAAGTTCATTTGTTTCAAAATCCGGTAGACCAAAATGGAGATAAAAGATTGAAGAACCGATATCCGTCTGATTTATACTTCTATCTGTATTCTGTAGTGCAAGAGTAATAGATACGATAGTACCCTATTAGGTAAAGCCAGGGTTGCAAAAATACGCAATGATATATTAATTTAAACTTCAAACGATTTCCTTCTAAGCTTACACAGTTAAGTCGACACAGCGTTCGCTAGTTTGCGCTAGTGACAGCGCCATCTATCGGCGCAACGAAGATTCTGTTTCTCAAATCTATATCTACACTAATATTATACAGAGGAAAGATTTGATTGTATGTGTTTGTATTGAATAGGCTCCGAAACTACTGGACCGATTTGAAAAATTCTTTCACCATTAGTAGCCGACATTATCCCTGATGAACACAGGCTACTTTATCACCGCGGGAAAATGCTTCATTCCTACGGGAAAACGGGTAATCCGTGCGAAGGCGGGCCGGGTAGCTAGTATCTTATAGACTACATTAGAACGGCTTGAATGTGATCTGCAAAATATATGGTATACTAGCATCCGCCCTTATACTATAACTATTACAAGTTACTTTTATTGTAACTACTATCCATACTAATATTATAAATGTGAAAGTGTGTGTGTGTTTGTTCGTCTTTTACGGCAAAACGGAGCGACGAATTGACGTGAGTTTTTAAGTGGAGATAGTTGAAGGGATGGAGGGTGACATGGGATAGTTCTTATCCCCTAAGGGGTGAAATGGGGGGGGGGGGGTAAAAGTTTGTATGGAGCTTCATTTCATTTCATTTATTTATTCATTAACAATACAAGATTGTGTTTGAACTTAAGACTAAAACTAAAAACCTAGCAAGTAAAATCATGATACATAACACTTAAATAAATAAAAATTTGTCAATTAAGTTAAAACACATTAAAACAGAATCAGTAAAATAAATTAAAACACTATCAGTCAAATACCTAATATAATAGCTGCGATATAAACGAGTGCCATGCGGACGGAGTCACGGGCAGAAGCTAGTTATATTATGAATGCGAAAATTTGGATGTTACTAAATCACGCAAAAACGACTGGACGTATTGAGATGAATCTTATTATACAAATAGCGTATTTCCTGGATTAACATATATACTATTTTTTATTTCAGTAAAATCGCAACAAAAGGAAGTCAACGCAATCGAAGTTACAGGCCAAAGCTGGTAACGCCATATATTTCGCCCCCAATTTTTGCCCTCAAGGGATAATAACCGGGATAAAAATTATCCTATATCCTTCTAGGGTCATAAACCATCTCCATGCCAAATTTCATCTAAATCGGTTCAGCGGTTTAAGCGTGAAAAGGTTAGAGTAACTTTTCGTTCGCTGCCTAAACACACCGATATTCTGTTTCTTTAGGCATTTAAAATAATGTAAGCAAACTGTGACAAACTACGAGCCAGGCGCTATCATTTATTCTTAGCATATATAGTTAAGAGAGGTGATAGGTCAAACGATAAAGTCTAAGATGGCGGTTCATGACAGAATTTCAACCATTAACTACTCATTTGTTTGCAAGCGTACACTGTAATATAAAATAGAATACTTGAGCGCTTTGTGAAGTGAAAATACACATAATGACTCAAACAATAACATTGCTTTTGTGTGTCTACTTGGGAGTAACAGGTACGGCGGAGAATCCAGTGGAAAATTATACAAAAAATAATGCCAACGGAATCACAATCATTGATATTCTCAAACCATCCAGCCCCAGAGATAAACCTCATTTTGTTGATGGCTACGATAAAAATTCTGCGAACAATAAGTGGGATTATGAGCGCAATAATTCGCAGTATACTCTCGGCCCGCATTCAAGGATTAATAAAAATTATGGACGCAATAATATAATTATGGAGCCGATCGTGAGGAAATACAGGAATACCGATCAATCTACGGACCGAATTGACGTTGTGTTGGTATTTGGCGGCGAGATAGCCAAATGCCCTAAGGGGAAAAAGAGATATGGCGCGGGCTGTTACTGGCCAGAAGAACTTGGAGAATAAGCACGGAAAATTAACTCATATGTACACAGGCCTCCCCCAAAGAGTGCCACAATAACCGGACCTGCGCCACCCGCATCCAGCTCACGCGTGCACATAGATTTTACAAAACATCCATAGATTTTATAAAATTTAGATTAAGTATGTATAAATATGCTATTTCAGTAAGCGACTTGCCTTGCCATACGATTAAATAAATAGTCTTAACCGACTTGAATTCAGACCCCGTATCATGGTCGGCCTTATCACACGATAAGTGACAAGATAGAGCGTCCGTCACTGGCTGTCGACGGTCGATAGAACGAGACGGACGCTCTAACTTGTCACTTATTGCCTGATACGGCCTACCATGATAGTACTCCGTCATCCACAAATTACCGAGCAGTTTCGTTGATTATTACAGGAAAAACCCAAATCGCTGTATTAATTGCCTATAAAATTGGAAAGTTCCCACGATTTCCACAGTATCCTATCATCAGATCCTGACCTGAACCATGGGACCACCTGGAGCATACACTTTCAACCAAAAAGAAATTGCCAAATCGGTCCCGATGTCTTCGAGAAAACGGGGAACATACGGAAAAAATAAAAGGTTCCAACGAATTGAGAACCGCCTTCAAAACAAAGAGCTATATCGACATACACTTGTATTGGTTCAAAACAACCGCACGCAAATCGATCCTTCCGTTTGGGAGCTAAAATGCCACAGAGCTACAGATAGACATGTCAAACACATACAGTTGAACAGGTGTTTAATACCACCACGATTCTTGTGCTGCCTCTGCCTAACTCTCTTGGCAACGAAGGCGTGAATTTATGCATTAGTTATTATCTTTATTAGTATGCAGTTAAGGTCATAGGTCACATGATAAGGGCTAAGATGGCGGGTACTGTATGCATTTCAATTGAACTACCAGTTTGTTTGGAAGAGTAGACTTATTAACAATATAATAGAAATAAAAATATCACCTGAGCGCTTTGTAAAGTGAAAATACAGTGAAAATGAACATAATGATTCGAATAATAACATTGCTCGTGTGCGTCTACGTCCTGGGACGAAAAGGAATGGCAGGGAATGCGGTTGAAAATTATACAAAAAATAGCAACGGAATAATCTACGATATCCTAAAGCCACCTTTCAGTGTTAAAGATAACACTAATTTTTTGGACAAATATGATTCAAATACTGTTAAAAATAAACGGGATTATACGCGCAATAATATGGGATACGCTTTCAACCCGGATTCTGGAGTAAATAATGGAAATTATGGAAGCAATAATAGAATTATGGAGCCGATTGTGAGGAGATACAGGCAAATCGATCCATTTAAGAAAATGTCTGTGAATAGTATGATATTGGGCGGCGATGTAAGAAGATGTCCTCAGGGCAAAATAAGGATTGGTGGTAGCTGCTTCTGGCCAGATGAAGTTGAATACGAGTACTAAGTACCAACAAACTGTCGCACATCAATTACAGGATGACCTTAACCGCATAAAATTGTGTCGCACGACGAAAACGCTATCACATTAAATTCACAAAAAATTAACGCTTAATTGACAACATACCAAAATATGTAATGATGCCTAAATAGAAAACCATTTCGGTAATTATCTTATCTGAACGTTTCCTAAGGTAGGTATACGTGTTTTTTTTATTTCTCCATAAATGTTTATTTTCATCCAAAAATATCAAAATTATAAGTAGTGAATTAATGTAGAATTGTCATCCAAACTATACTGATACCCAAAATTTCAGCTCAATCGGTCACCCTCTCAGTGGGTCAAATTTAACTTGCAAGATTCGTCCCATACTAACATACATACCTACTGGCAAGTTAAATAAAAGCTTGTAAAAATAGTTAGCGATGGCGCGTAGTTTCATTATGCGAGAGGCAATTGGATGGCTCGCGGTATTTGAGCTCCCGAAGTGTCGCGGAACCGCCCTGTGCAACACAAACTGAGCCACCTTGGACCGGGGAAACAAAACGAGCTGAATAACGAGCGTAGCGACGGTTTGTACAGTAGAGCGAGGGACGAAAAGGAAAATCCGGAGCGTATTGACACTTCAAACATAATTAACCTCGTAAGTCCTGCAGTATTCATATCTGCGGGATGTACCATACCACGTACAAACCAAGAACAGTGCTTCAGACCGAGATAAAAAAAATACCCAGCACATGCGGAATGAAGAATTTGTACTTGGATAAGTACATTAGGCAGCTATTCGTAATATGCAATTCCATTATCAGGTCTGAACTACTATGCTTAGTTTGTACTTGTACAAGTACTTGGGGACTTACGAGGTTAATGAGCACTTGGCCGAGGGACGAAAAATGAATTCGGAGCGTAACTGCGGTCTCTAAAATACCTGATGAGCACTTGTGCGGGCGTTTTCTTGAGTCTGTCGGCAATGGCTTTGAGTTTAGGGTCCTCCATGAGCAGCGGTTCGCCGGGCTTCGCCCAGGGCCTGTCGGGAGACCCCAGCGGGGAGTAGGCTGTTAGCTTGATGCCTCGCGCCTCGCAGAAGTCCTTCAGACGCTGTTGGTTCAGGTATGGGTGACATTCCACCTGGAATTGAGAAAATAATTTTTATTATTATGTCTTTATTTATATTTCCTTTTAAAATATAAAACTATACATCATCATCATCATATCAGCCGAAAGACGTCCACTGCTGGACATAGGCCTCCCCCAAAGAGTGCCAAAGTGACCGGTCCCGCGCCACCCTCATCCAGCGGACCGCAACCTTTACCAGGTCATCAGTCCACCTTGTGTGTCTACCCACGCCGCGCCTTCCGGTACGTGGTCGCCACTCGAGAACCTTTCCGCACCAACGGCCATCGTTTCTACGTGCTATGTAAAAAATATACATACAAAACATGAAATCATTATAAAAACCTATTAAGGTGCAGCCGGCAGCGAGGCGGGGCCTAATCCGGCGATCATAGTCTCCTCCACTCCAGTCCTTCCTAATACTCTAATATTTATTTATTGATTAGTATGGAAGTATGGATATGTTTTTTTTTGTGGAAATATGACTATGTTAGGAGATCTGCCATTTGTATTAACAATTGGTATATGAGCATTTTCAATAATTCGTGCACCCAATTAGCGTGAGTTGTTAAACAAAAATTAACTCGGTGTCAGTTTTGTAACGAAAATTAAAAATGCAAGTCATTTGAAAATAAACTTTTTTCACATTTAATTAACGTGTATAGGCATATCATTCATAAATTAAACAGAAAAAAATAGTTTTTATACAAACTGAATGCTTAATTGCCGTTACAAAACTGACACCGAGTTATTTTTATTTAACAATTCACGGTAATTGGGTGCACGAATTATTGAAAATGCCCATATTTGGGTGGAAAATATGAGTTTTAGGTGGAGAATGTGACTTTTTCGGTGAAGAATATGAGTTTTGTGTGGAATATGCACGTAATACGGTAAATCGCCAGTAACTAGCCAACATTCAATAACTAGAGAAATATCTTACCTGGTTAACGACGGGGTTGACCTCAGCGACCTCCGATATTACGGTTGATAATATGACTTTTGGGTACAGAATATCCCTTTTAGGTACAATATGTGACTTTTGGGTGGAGAATATGACTGTTTCCATGGAGAATAAGACTTTTGTGTGGAGACTTTTAGGTGCCAAACGATTCTTTTAGGAGGAAAATTAGAGTTATGTGCTGAAAATATACATTTTGGTTGGAAACAATAATGTACTAACGAGAAAATATGACATTTGAATTGAGAATGTCGCTTTTCGGGTGGATAACGACTTTCCGCTGGAGAATATGAAACTTGGGTGTAATATGTAGAAATAGAATAGAAATAGAATAATAATTTATTGCCAAAAAAACAAACTAGTTACAGACATATACAAACAGTGACAAAACAGTAATAAGATGCTAAAATAAAAATAAAGAGCTCAATTCTTTTGGGGCAATAGGTCCCAGACTCAGCATGTGCTGAACAGCGAGAGTTCAGCGCTGGTTTTCAGCCTGGGCCTTCTTAGGGCTCGGTCGGTAGCAGAACCTAAGCTTCGGAGTTGGACGCTGTGCTTTCCAATGCGTACGGAGAAAAAAAAACAAAAATTAAGTAAGAGCGTGTGTGTGTGTGAGTATGCGAGCGTGCGTGCGTTGTTGCGTGTGCTTGTGTGCGTATATGTGTGAGTGTACGAGCGTGCGTGCATTGTTGTGTGTGGGTGTGTGTGTGTGTGTGTATGTACAAGTTTGCGAGTGTTAAGAAAAGAAAAGGAATTAAAAAGAGAAAAAAAAAATGTATAATGAATGTGAATACCCAAGTGGAGAACAACTAAGGGGAGATGAGACACCTACTTGCTTTGCATTTCTAATAAGTGACATTTAACTAATCGCTTGAATTTAAACAGTGACATCGGCTCACGCAGCGGAGGAGGGAGGTCATTCCAGATTTTTGTGGCCGCAAATTTAAAACTCCCCCTAAAAAATGCGGTCTTGTGCAGCGGTATCGCAAGTTTAGTGCAACGTCTTAAGGTCTTTACACGCGAGTCAGTTACCCATTTTAATTTCTCAAACAAGTAGCGAGGCTTCTGGAACTCGATTATTTTTCGAACTGCGCAGGCCAGGTGCAGTTTCCTCCTACTCTCCATGTTTAGAATTTTGTTTTGATTTAAAAATGGGGTAATATGGGCTCGTTTAGGAATCTCGCAGCAGAAACGAGCACATGCATTTTGTACACGTTGTATGGCTTTTTTTGTTTCTGCTAGGAGCCTTGGTCCATATACTGTATCTCCATAGTTAAATTGTGAGAGTACCAAGGACTCTACAAGAATCTCTCTGATCGCGACCGAGAGGTACTTGCGAATCCTATATAGTACTTTCAGCCGGTAAAAAGCATTTCTAACGTTCATATTTACATGCTCGATGTACCGGAGTTGACCATCCATGATTATGCCAAGGTTTTTTGCTGTTTCTACTTGGGTGATGGCTTGGTTTCCCACCGCTACTGTTGGGTTTTGGTCCTTGATTTTTGAACGTTGCCATTTATTACCTAGTACTATAAACTGGGATTTGGCTGGATTTAAAACGAGATTGTTATTTACTGACCAGTCAGCTACTATCTTCAGGTCTTCATTGATTTTATTTAGAGAGGTTATTAGGTCGCTCGGCACAAGGGAGTGATAAACCTGGGTATCATCCGCGTAGAGGTGGGCCTTGCAGTGTTTAAGATTTTTTACCAAATCAGCAGTATATAAAATAAAAAGCAAGGGGCTTAAAATTGAACCCTGTGGTGTACCGCGGCTGATCACCTCAGTTTTTGACCTCACTACTTCGCCTTGGCTTGTCTCAAGCTCAACGTACTGCTTACGGTCGGTAAGAAAAGACTGGAACCATTTACATGCCGTTTCAGACACTCCGTAGTAAGCCATCTTAGAAAGGAGTAGTCTTGGATTGAGGCAGTCAAAAGCTCGTGAGAAGTCCAGCAGTACAAGAATAGACCCAAGTCCTTTGTCTGATGCGGCAATAATATCGTCTGTGACTGTTGCCACTGCTGTGGCCGTCTCATGTTTGCTGCGGAATCCTGACTGTGTACACGGTAATAAGTTATTTTCCTCTAGGTACTTGGAAAGTTGAGCGCAGACAATTCTTTCTGTAACCTTAGCGAGTACCGGGAGAATACTTATGGGTCTCAGATCTTTATAATCCTCGGCTCTATTTGATTTCGGTATTGGTTTTACCCTGGCTAGTTTCCAATTATCTGGAAAGGTATTGGTTGCTATTGAAGTATTTATGATGTGCGCTATTATCGGTAGAGTTACATCCAGAGTCAATCGAATCATCTCGACCGTAGTTCCACAGGAGTAGCACTACAGGACACTCACTACGTGATAGTAGTGAGTGTCCTGTAGTCAGCGGGTTCGTGTTACATGGCCCCATACGGGCTACGACTTTTCGACGACTGATAAGATATCGTTGCTGCGACCGACCGTAGCCCTCACTATCGTATATAAACCTGAGATATAAAGATTGCATACTTTGTCTAATACAGCATGGAATAGTTACCACGAATACCTTAAACTTGTAATCAGAGTAGCGGCGTAACTTCAACCTACAATTTGAAACATTGTTTTTGGATTTACTACGTTTGGATATACATGTTATGAACGAAGCTAAGCACTTTAAGAGAAAAACATACGTTGTAGGCAAATCATTATAATTATCAAGTTCTAAATTAAACGTTCCAATAAAATTACCGTTATAAACTTCAAAACGTATTACATTAACCGTACACAATACAATGCAATACAAAATACAATGCACATACAATGCACATATGTGACTTTAGAATAGACTTTAAATGTGACTGTTTCAATGGAGAAAGTGACTTTTAACTTGAGAATGACACTTTTTCGATGGAGAATATGACTACACAGTCAGAATATTACCTGGTTAACGACGGGCTTGACTTTAGCGACCTCCAACACTCGTGCCACCTGCTTCGAGTTGAAGTTGGAGAGGCCGAGCGAGCGCACCAGCCCGTCCGCCACCAGCGGCTCCAGGGCCTTCCACGTCTCCACGTAGTCCACTTGGGACTGAGGCTTGGCTAGGCAATCACCCGATACCCTGCCTCCCCCCACCCCGATAGGCACTGCGATACCCCAGTAGGGGTATCCCGATACCCCAGTATACCCAAAACCCCAGTATGTCCCGACATACTGGGGTTTCGGGTGATACTGCGGTTTCGACGGCGATATTTGGTTGGAAAGTGTGATACTTGGGTAGAAATTGTGATGATTGGGTGGCGAATGTGAGTTCCGAGAGGAAACTTGAATTTGGGTGGAAATTGTGACTTTTGGGTAGACACCGTCTTCTGGATAATAGGACTTTTGGATGGGTAAAGTAACTTTTAGGGTTTTATGTGGGTGAATAATGTTCTTATGAGACAATATGACTTTTAGACTGAGAATGGCGCTTTTTGGGTGGATAATATGACTTTTGGCTGGAGAATATGACTTGGGTGTAATATGTGACATTAGGGTAGAAAATGTGCCTGCTTCCATGAAGGATATGACTTTTGGGTGGAGAATGTGACTTTTGAGTGGAGAACGTGACTGTTTCGATGGAGATAATGACTTTTGGCTTGAGAATGTCACTTTTTCGATGGAGAATATGACTTTTTGCATTGAGAACATGACTATACAGTCAGAATATTACCTGGTTAACGACGGGCTTGACCTTAGCGACCTCCAACACTCGTGCCACCTGCTTCGAGTTGAAGTTGGAGAGGCCGAGCGAGCGCACCAGCCCGTCCGCCACCAGCGGCTCCAGGGCCTTCCACGTCTCCACGTAGTCCACTTGGGACTGAGGCTTGGCTAGGCAATCACCCGATACCCTGCCTCCCCCCACCCCGATAGGCACTGCGATACCCCAGTAGGGGTATCCCGATACCCCAGTATACCCGAAACCCCAGTATGTCCCGACATACTGGGGTTTCGGGTGATACTGCGGTTTCGACGGCGATATTTGGTTGGAAAGTGTGATACTTGGGTAGAAATTGTGATGATTGGGTGGCGAATGTGAGTTCCGAGAGGAAACTTGAATTTGGGTGGAAATTGTGACTTTTGGGTAGACACCGTCTTCTGGATAATAGGACTTTTGGATGGGTAAAGTAACTTTTAGGGTTTTATGTGGGTGAATAATGTTCTTATGAGACAATATGACTTTTAGACTGAGAATGGCGCTTTTTGGGTGGATAATATGACTTTTGGCTGGAGAATATGACTTGGGTGTAATATGTGACATTAGGGTAGAAAATGTGCCTGCTTCCATGAAGGATATGACTTTTGGGTGGAGAATGTGACTTTTGAGTGGAGAACGTGACTGTTTCGATGGAGATAATGACTTTTGGCTTGAGAATGTCACTTTTTCGATGGAGAATATGACTTTTTGCATTGAGAACATGACTATACAGTCAGAATATTACCTGGTTAACGACGGGCTTGACCTTAGCGACCTCCAACACTCGTGCCACCTGCTTCGAGTTGAAGTTGGAGAGGCCGAGCGAGCGCACCAGCCCGTCCGCCACCAGCGGCTCCAGGGCCTTCCACGTCTCCACGTAGTCCACTTCAGAGAACTGGATCTTGCCTGCTGCGTCAGCGGGGAAGAGCTCGCCGTCTTCCTGTAAATTAATATCCATACTTAAGGCGGTGCATTGGAAATTATCGCGTGCTTTGAAACGCCGTTCTGACTAGATTAAGAAACAATAAGGTCAGATTTTCAGTTATATGATTGTTTATCTGATTTCATCGATACATGATACATGAATATGAATATGAATATAATATGATTGCTTAAAATTTCCTCGATAGAAAAAAAAACCAAAGTTGGGTCTGTATTTACCTTTTTTTTACTCAGCCTACTCAAACGATACATTATTTTACGACACAATCAAGTTAATACTATAGTATTTTATCTCATCTAAAACCTCACTTTATGAAATTTAAATAAAACTTCACTAAGTCAGGTATTTATCGAAATTTGTCCAAAAAAGGCATTCCCCAAGAGTGTTACATCTCTTTTTCTCGTGCGCGGAAGGCATCAGCGTGTCTCTGTCTAGGGGGCGTGTTCGACTCAAATCAAGGCAGCCCCTTAATGTAATTATAATAATAAATCAGCATATATACGTCCCACTGCTGAGTACGGGCCTCCTCTCATAGATGAGAGGGAACAGGCAGTAGTCCCCATCCTTAATAATCCATATTATAATATTATATATGCGAAAGTCTATCTGTCTGTTACCTATTCACGCTTAAACCGCTGAAACGACTTTGATGACATTTGGTATGGAGATACTTTTCATCCCGGATGTCGTCCCGTAAGGCGAAATAGGGGGCGGAAGTTTGTATGGAGGTATGATAAAAAACGAGTTCAAAGCAGACGAACTATAATAATTAAACCAGAGTGAGACACGTGCTGTGCAAACTAAGACATACCTAATACAATACAACGTGTTTTTAACCATCTTAGAGCCGAAGCCCACTTAAAGTACTAATCATTCGTGGAAAAAATGTATTAGTTAAGTTTTTAGTAATAAAAGGTAGTTAAGTCTGAAAAATTCTGTATGGCGCGCGGTGCAAAGTTCATTCACCCGACTACATAAGATGGCGGCTAGCGGTCACTCGGCTGGATGATTAAAATTAATATTAATACACAAAAAAACAAATTCACACATTTAAAATAAATAAAAAAACCTTTTTGTAAGTTATTTATAATGTATACATTAACTGGGCTTCGGCTCTAAGACGGTAAAAAAAACACCCTGTATAAATTTATTTACCTTGTAAGCCTGAGGCCAATGGATGAGGTAGAGGTCCAAATATTTCAGGTTGAGGTTCTCTAGAGTCTTCAGTAGGGCTCCTCGCACCAAGTCAGGCCGGTGGAAGGTGTTCCACAGCTTGGAGGTGATGAAGAGGTCCTCTCTGAAACGAATGGAAGCTATTATTTTATATGGTATCAAATTTTATAACCGACTTCTGTAGAAGTGACGTCTATACACGTCCTCTCCTTTAGAAGTGAAGAAGGGAAATGTTTTATAAGTACATATGTACTTATAAATAAGTACCAAAACCTATGCACTTGACTGTACCTACCTACCGTCATATTGTGATTAAATATATATGTGTAATAATGTAAAGTTTAAAAAATGACACCTAGTTCCTTATTACGGTGGTTCTTCTCGTGGCAGAGGTTAATTTTTTAGTTTTTTAACTTATGAGAACTTATCACGATCTGTGTCTTTTGAGCTTAAATACATATGTACCAATCAAATTTGAATCGAATGAATATGATATTAAGAGGATGGATATTTTAGAGCTATTTAAGTTTAGCGCTTCACCGCGCCTTCATCCAGACATTTATACACGTCCTTACCTCTTAACAACGCCTTCTTTAACTTTAGCGCTTAGCGCAGCACCTACATCCATCCCTGCGACGTCTATACACGTCCTTACCTCTTAACAACGCCCTCTTTAATTTTAGCGTTAAACGCAGCACCTACACCCACCCCTGCGGTTTCTATACACGTCCTTACCTCTTAACAACGCCCTCTTTAATCTTAGCGCTGAGCGCACACTGACATCCATCCCTGCGACGCCTATACCCGTCCTTACCCCTTAACGCCGCCCCCTTTAATCCTGACGCTCTGCGCAGCGCTTAAATCCATATCTATAGCCATCTATGTGACGTCCATACCTCTTAACACCGCCCTCTTTAAGCTTGGCGCTCAGCGCAGCGCTTACATCAATATCTATAGCCATCTATGTGACGTCCATACCTCTTAACACCGCCCTCTTTAAGCTTGGCGCTCAGCGCAGCGCTTACATCAATATCTATAGCCATCTATGTGACGTCCATACCTGTTAACAACACCCTCTTTAAGCTTGGCGCTCAGCGCAGCGCCGACTTCGGGCTCATTGCCGTAGACGAACGCGCAGTCGATGTGTCGGTAGCCGATGTCGATGGCGTCCTTCACGGCTTGCGTCACTTCACCGGGTTTCGACTGGAAATATTTATACATATATAACATAAAGTATATAGGGTACATCTCCAACTATATTCCCCTACAAACAGAATTCAATTTAGTATAACATAGCCAGTTATTGAAGGGTGGCCAGTTATGAACACCTTATACTAATAACTACAACTTAGAAAAGTTGACTACCCCGACATTTTCATTTCAAAGTCCAATATCTAAAAAACGGCTGAACAGATTTTCATGGCTAAGAACACTCGGGTTATCTATGATACAAAAAAAAACCGCATTCAAATCGTTCCATCCGTTTGGGCGCTACGTTACCACAGGCAGATACACAGACACGTTAAACTTATAACACCCCTCTCTTTGCATCGGGGATTAAAAATGTTGTCTATTGTACGTGAATAGAGTTCATTTTTAGTATGAGGTGGCCAGTTATTGGCGATTTACCCTATACACGGAAATACGGAGATACTAATACGCCAAACTAAACTAATACGCGCTCTTTCAAGATAACAAATTCAGAAGGACTTATTTATAGTTAAATACACACAGTGAAGCGAAGCGAAGGTCCCGGATTCGAATCCCGGTAAGGGCGAATATTTGTGTGACGAGCGTGAATATTTGGAATGATTTCCGGGATAAAAACTATCCAATGTCATTCCCGGGGACTTAAACTTTTCTGTGTCTATACGGGGGTATAGATTGTGCTAAAGCTAAAGTATTATGATGATGGCTCGCAGGTTCGCACGATGTTCACAACCAGTCAAGGTGACCTTATTCAAAGCGTTCTGCCAGTCCTTTTACACGTGCGGCTTGTGGGTCAATTTTACGCAGCGGACATATAGCGATTTGCGTGTCCAATATAACAACGGCGCGGACCGATGGTTTTGCGGCCATTATGCGCAAACTAGCCCGGGTTCAGCCCGGGTTCAGAGCAGTACCAACAGGATCCTGGGCGCGTTCGCGGACCGCTGGGACTCCGCGCTCATGCGTCGATGGACACAGCTCCATGTCCTCGCAACACGTGGTTAAGTAAGTCAATATTTTGTTGCTAATTAGATTAAGATTTTATTGTGTATTACTAACAGTTATGGGTGCAAGCCTGAAATAAATTATTTGAATTGAATTGAATTATTTATCAACATATGACGTAGTATGACGAAGCACATTACTTGGCTCAACAATACCAGTTCAAGGTCACACCCTTCCATACTTAAACGTTTGATATTGATTCGTCCACCTACTAACCCTTAACCTAGTTGGGTACTTGGGTAGTGAGTTTTAAATCGATAGCTACAGTCTTAGGTATAGGCTTAAGTAGCCAAATATATCACACGTCTTTATAAGACCTCAATAAGAATATATTTAAGTGAGGTAGGGCACAGCGAATTGTCATCCCGCTCGAATGTGGAGCAGCCCAACTGGGGAAGTGCCGCCGCCTTGCAGAAGACCACAGCCATAATAACACTACTGCTTGCTCTGTAGTATATAGGTACATACATATATAATGCATACAATATAAAGTTACTTATACATACTTAAATACATAAGGTAATATGTACCCGAACAACTATATGCTTACGCAACTTGCGTTTAAAGGAGAATTAACTTGCTCTGAGCATAAGCGCCTTTCAACTCAACTCAACTGAAAATGACATTTATTCAAGTAACAAGCACTTTCAAATCGTCAGGTAGAAACATAATCTTAAGCTAATTACTTAGAGTAATTTATTAAGAGGCCGCAGTAAGCTCGGCCGAATTTCACCTTCCCATACAAACGTAGTTACGCTCTCATTTTAAAACTACGTGTTGGATTGTAACGAAACTTTGCATGTTCAATGAAATTAGTTTACGTAGCTTCTGATACCATAATAAAAAAGATACAGCGAATTTAAGTTTTTCATACAAAACTGGTTTCTGCTGTATTTACTTTGTTTTATAAATTGGAACCATATAAACTAATTACAGACATAGATATACCTCATGTCATTGTATATGCAAAGTTTCGTCACAATCCAACACGTAGTTTTAAAATGAGAGCGTAACTACGTTTGTATGGGAAGGTGAAATTCGGCCGAGCTTACTGCGGCCTCTTAATAAATTACTCTAAGTAATTAGCTTAAGATTATGTTTCTACCTGACGATTTGAAAGTGCTTGTTACTTGAATAAATGTCATTTTCAGTTGAGTTGAGTTGAAAGGCGCTTATGCTCAGAGCAAGTTAATTCTCCTTTAAACGCAAGTTGCGTAAGCATATAGTTGTTCGGGTACATATTACCTTATGTATTTAAGTATGTATAAGTAACTTTATATTGTATGCATTATATATGTATGTACCTATATTATGTAATTAATTGAATTGTGTTTCCATCCGAGTCTCAGTATTTAGGATCCTGCACCACTAAAGTTTCTGTTTAGCCCAATGGTTGACTGATAGTCCGCCAATTGTACCTTTATTTTATATTTGTGCATTAAAGTTTAAATAAATAAATCAATCTTATTCTTAATACAAACTCTCATTCTACAGACATCACCTTTTTATTATAAATAGAGAGAAAGAGACGACTAGGGACCCATTAGGGACTAGACCGGTTTCCTCACGATAAATATTCCGTACATAAGGTCCGATTCCGTACATAAATCATTGGTACGAGCCGGGATTCGAACCCAGGACCGCCGCATGCCTGAACCACTAGGTTACCGTAGCTCTTATTTACGTCATCTATTACACAATCATTAAAAACATCTTCCGTAATAACATATAATTATTTTCTTAACCATGTGATGAAGGTCGGCTAAGGTCATGACAGATATACCATGACGGATAATAACTGACCTCTGATAACGCACTAATTATAAAAGTAATTGCTCTGACAACGTATATGAAATTTAAAGTTAACATACATATTATACATAGACAAAGAACGCAGACAAACCCGCGGGTTAAAATATAGCCTATAACCATCCAGAAAGTCCATTCTAATGGAGCTGGGTTGAAGTGTGTTGTGGGCGATGGGCTAGCAACCTATCACAGCACAATCACATTTTATCTATCTTTTATACCCACATTTATGCTAAAAGTGGCGCTGGAATATGATGTGATAGTTTCATGTGAAATGCCTACCCCTTTTGGGAATGAAGGTGTAAATGTATGTATGTATACAAACAACAAAGCTGCAATCTCATAGACTTTTCCCCTTTTTATTATAACTTGTATAGACAAGCATTTATAACCCATATCTTGCTAACAAGAGATGTTAAAATATCCGTGTCTGTTTTGGGCTTCACAGCTCGCAAACAAATCAAACAAATTAAGCACATTATTTTAAATCTTGTCTTGTGTGATATTGGTTTTATTTAGATACTAGCTTCCTCCCCTGACTTCGTCTGCGTGGACCCGGTATAAAACTATCCTTTATTTTAATCCAGGCTATAAATTATCTTCGTCCAAAATTACATCCAAATTTGTTGAGCTGTAAAAGGGCTCTTACAGACGAGCGACAGCAGAGTACCGTCGCCAACTGCTGTCGCGGGCGGTCGCGGCGTGCTGTAGCTCGTCTGTAAGAGCCCTAAAGTTGATTAGCGTGTCCACACCGAACGAACGGCTTGCCCGAACACCGTTCGCCCAAACATGCTCGCCCGGTGTGGACACAGCTATTGAGTAGCAAAGTATCCAAACTTTTGCACTTATATTATTAGTTGGATCTTTGCAATGATGAAGGTTTTTTTTAAGTACACCATTTTGGGGACGAAGGGGAACTGACAGACTGAACTTGAACAATAATAGTAAATAAAAAAATTATCATATCACTTCTATAACAAATAGGAGACTATGGAGGTAGTATAAACACTTGTAAACTGACACTCCAGTGGACTTATCACATGAACATTTACACAACATTATCTAAAGTGATATGCTGCTCTTCATAGGGAAGTGATAAGCATGTTTGTTAAGTGTTATTTAAAATGGTTGGATGGTCTCGAATTAGCCCCGCAGTAAGCTCAATCATTGAGTTATGGGTATAAGACTATATTTTAAATAGATATAAATACTAGAAACATAGACAACACCCAAGAGTCAGGAACATATATTCATGCTCATCACACAAATATTTGTCCTTACCAGGATTCAAAACCAGGACCTAGTTTCATTTACAAACACAACTTATGTATGAAGTGATCACACAGACAAACTGTTCCAACAGTTTTGTGGGACCCTGTTAATTATTAAGTTTAATATATTATGTTTAAAAATAAATAAATAATAAAAATAATTATTGGCAGTGTCACTACCCACTAGGCTAACCTGTTGTCACCCGTGTCAAGAATATTTACACTAACCACTATTTCTAGCCATTATTCTGTCTACATGAGATTTGCTTCAATAAAGATCTTATATGTGCTTTCCTCTTCAAATGGAGTTTCCGATGTTATCAGCTACAAGTTAGAGCCTTTGCACTGAATTTGTTAACAAACCTAACCTACCCTAGACTATAGAAACCTCACATACGTAAAGACAATCAGATAAATCAGATTGTTCCAATAAGAACTAAGTACTAAGGAAAAATCGATGTTTTACTACACCGAACATAGGACAACAATAATATTCGAGGGTAAGAGATGAAATATCTAAAGAAAGTAAGAGTTACTACTCAACAGGAATGTATAATATGCATTCGAATAAATTACGGCCGAGAAATCTATATTATTTTGAGGTTATAATACACCGGGTATAAATTAAGTGCTAAAAAAGCTTGTCTCCGTAAGATTTGATATGATTGGAATGCAAAATAATAATAGATAAGATTACCTTCCATGTACCGATTCCTAGAATGGGACATTCAATTCCGTTGTTGAAGGCTACTTTAGGAACTTGAGAAGCCATTCTCGTAGCAAATAATGTTAGGAACGTGATGAAATAAGTTGTTTTACCGATAAAGGTAAATTATACGTGAAATACGTTTATGCCTACAACTCCAAAAGCCGAAGTAAAGTAGTTTTGCAATGACGTCACGTCAGTCAATTTAATAGAACACAGCTACTAAGAAGATATACACATACAAAATGCAAACAAACCAAACCAAAGTGGTTTTCGGTGTGCGTCATGTCAAGCTGTCAAGGGCGATCGGGCTCGGCCGCATGGTAGTTTATTACTACTATTTAGTACTGATAACTCTCTTTTAGAATTCTTCTATTAAATAAAATAACAAGTTATTAAATTGCTTAAATAAAACTAGATATTTTGATATTTATAAATTATTTCGTTATTTAAGACTTTAAATTTACGCCATCTACCGCCCAATAGCGTTACTAGCTTCCAATCTATATTAATAAAAGAAAGTTGTGTTCGTGCCTTTGCTCATAACTCGAGACCGACTGAACCGATTTGGACGATTTCGGGTTCGTTGCGATCGTCTCGGCCCAAGGTTTAATAATAGGCATAAAAAAGGAAAAGATTTTCAAAAAAGACTCCGCAATAAAAGTGCTAATTTTACGACAAAAGATCTGACGTTTTGTTGGTTTGACACTTAGAGTAATAGTAAGTCAATAGTTTGACATGACACTGTGAGTGCGTTCTGAAACGTGCACTTTTTCTAAGGCCAGGTCTGCTGCGCCGTTTTTACGGTCGTTAAACGTCAAGCATTTTTACCAAGACGATATTTATGCGGCCAACATTATAACATTTAATTGACGTTGTCAATTTTATATTATTGTCCATGACATTGATCGTGGCCAATGCTTATTGAAGTCACGTTTCCATGTACTTCAATGTTCCTTTCAATATTATTGACAATTTTCATTGATCGTGGCCAGAGCCATCAGCAATGGTGCCATCCCTTTCACTCATTTGTAGATTATAGTGAGCGAAGAAGATGGCACCATTCGAATTTCGATTTACGGATTTCAGAGTAATAGCTCTGAGGGCCTACCGCGAAACGAAAACGATCTTCGTTCGTGTATCTCCCTCTCTATCGCTCGAACTGGCAAGTGTGACAGAGACGGAGATACACAAACGAAGATCGTTTTCGTTTCGCGATAGGCCCTCTGATTCTCATTCATTCATTGAGTCTCTTCAAGATCAATACATAAACGCCGGTAGCTGAGTTTATACGATTTTCAAATAAACTTTTTTTTGTATTTGACGGTTTGTTGTCATTGTCTGTCATAATTTTTTTGAAGTGTTTGTCGTTTGTTTTGGTGAAATAAAAGAAAGTTGACCCGCTGAACCGATCTGGATCTGGATTTCGGGTACGTTGCGTAATTATTAATAGAAGGAAAAGAGGATACCAAATTAGTAATTATTCATTTTCTTCGTTGAAAATGACAAAAATCGTAAGTTTGTAATATTTTTTAATGTAGTGCGTAAGTAACATACTTAATATTTTTTTCTAAGTACCTAATATATTATACATGTTCTTTCTTTCATAGCCAAATCTGCTCGCTTTTGGCAAACACTGCCATAATTGCGGGAAGTGGATGGAACGTAGAGCATTGAGGAAAGATAGTAAGTATTCTACCACTGTACATTTACGCGAGTATTACTAAAAGTTATTAGCACTAAAGTGCCATGTAATGTACATTAAGTACTTATATCATTCAAGTATGATTCCAAAATAGGGTTTTAAGTTTTATTTCTAAGATTATGTTTTATATTTCAGGTGAGGAAACAACCAAGAAAGTCAGCTCGATGAATTATTACGCATATCGTTTAATGATTCGTCATAATGCAGACAACCATTTACTGCGATATCGCCGATTATTTCAGCAGTATTGCGTTGACATGTATGTCAAAATCGAAACAGAGCTTTTAACTTTTATTCGATTAAATCAAGCAAAACTGCGTTCAGAGGAGTACGTCCATCTACGTGATGCAATTAGCACAGATGGAGATGCCAGTAATGTTGGTCGATTGACCATTCTACCTGCGTCATACACTGGTAGTCCGCGTCATATGCATGAATATGCGCAAGATGCTATGACGTATGTTCGACATTATGGCCGGCCTGATTTATTCATTACCTTCACGTGCAATCCAAAATGGACAGAAATTGTTGCATCCCGGACATACGTCAAGTGATAGGCACGACATCACTGCACGTGTATTTAAACAAAAACTCCGGTCACTGATGAATTACATAGTTAAGCATCAGGTCTTTGGGGCTACTCGGTGCTGGATGTACTCAATTGAATGGCAAAAAAGAGGCTTACCGCATGCACACATTTTGATTTGGTTAATAGAAAAAATTCAGCCAGACCAAATAGATGACGTTATATGTGCTGAGATTCCTGATTTCTAAACCAATCCAAAGTTACACGATGTTGTTAGTACGAATATGATTCATGGGCCGTGTGGCGCTATCAACCCTCAATCACCGTGCATGGTCAATGGCAAATGTTCAAAACGTTATCCACAACAACTGACGGCGGAAACAATCACTGGCAATGATGGTTATCCACTATATCGGCGTCGATCACCCAATGATAACGGTCGAACTATCACAATGAAAGTGAAAGGAAACCATGTTGTGGTCGACAATAGTTGGATTGTTCCATATTCGCCACTTCTTTCCAAAACATTCAAGACACATATCAATGTTGAGTTTTGCCATTCAGTGAAGTCGATCAAATACATCTGCAAATATGTCACTAAAGGCAGCAATATGGCAGTGTTTGGCATCCAAACCTCCAATGCCAACGATGAAGTTGGTCGTTATCAAGTTGGTTGATATGTGAACTGCAATGAGGCGATTTGGCGGATATTCTCATTTCCCATTCATGAACGTCATCCCACTGTAGTTCATTTGGCGGTGCATTTGGAGAATGGTCAACGTGTATATTTCACCGAGTCAAATGCTGTAGAACGTGCTGCAACACCTCCAGCAACAACATTAACCAGTTTCTTTGAGATTTGTCAAAGCGACCCCTTTGCAAAAACATTGCTATACTCGGAGATGCCACGTTATTATACGTGGAACGCTTCAACAAAAAAATTTCAACGTAGGAAGCAAGGTGATGCTGTTACAGGCCATCCAAATGTGCATTATACTGATGCTCTTGGTCGTATTTACACAGTTCATCCGAAAAATGAAGAATGCTTCTATTTGCGGTTGTTACTGTTGAATGTTCGTGGGCCAACATCATTTGAATCACTACAAACTGTTAATGGTGTCGTGTGTCCGACATTTCGTGCTGCATGTCAAGAGCTCAATTTGCTTGAAAACGATAATCATTGGGACACGACAATTGCCGAAGCAATTATGTCTGCATCTCCAAATCAGATACGCACATTATTTTGTATCATCATTTCGACATGCTTTCCATCGAATCCACGTGAGCTTTGGAACAAATACAGGGATAATATGTCAGAAGACATTTTACATCGAATTCGTATCAGTTCAAGTAACCCTCACCTTGAGGCGAGTGAGGAGGTGCATAACCAGGCTTTACTCTTGATCGAAGACATGTGTTATCGTATGTGCGGCAGTTTGTTAGCCAGGTTAGGAATGCCATCGCCGGATCGAGGAATGAATGATGCATTTAATCGAGAATTGGAGCGTGAGCGTGAATATGATCAACATGAACTAGACCAATTGGTACAAACGAATGTAACTCTGTTGAACAATAAACAAAGGGAAGTCTATGATACAGTAATGAAAGCAGTTGATGCTGGAAATGTTGGCTTATTTTTCTTGGATGCCCCCGGTGGAACAGGGAAGACATTCCTATTATCATTAATTTTAGCTTCTATTCGTGCGAGGTTCGACATTGCAGTAGCAGTAGCTTCTTCTGGCATAGCGGCCACTTTGTTGGAAGGATGCCGAACAGCTCATTCAGCATTAAAATTACCACTGAATCTTCAAACTGTAGAACAACCAACATGCAATATTGCCAAAAATTCTGCAATGGCCAAAGTATTAGTAGCGGCTAAAATAATTATCTGGGACGAATGTACAATGGCGCACAAACGCGCATTAGAAGCACTGGACAGGACATTGAAAGATCTTCGTAAAGATTTAAGATGCTTTGGAGGCGTAATGATTCTGTTGTCAGGCAATTTTCGCCAAACACTGCCAGTCATACCAAGATCGACTGCTGCAGACCAGATAAACGCTTGCCTCAAGTCTTCATATTTGTGGCATACTGTCAAGAAGTTACAATTAGTTGAAAATATGAGAGTGGCATTGCTGAATGATCCAGATGCCAAAGAATTCTCTGAGCAATTGCTTATGGTTGGTGATGGCCAGGTTCCTGTTGAGAAATCGAGCGGATTAATTACATTTCCCCCGCGTTTTTGTTATTTTGTATCGTCTAAAGAGGAGCTCATCGATAAAGTATTCTTTAACATAGTTGAAAACCACCAAAATTACGATTGGCTGTCGGAGCGGGCTATTTTAGCCGCTAAAAATAAAGATGTGGATGATTTAAATGTAGGAATCCAGAATCAAATACCAGGTCTTCTGCAATGATTCAAATCTGTCGACAAGGTAGTTAACGAAGACGAAGCCACTAACTATCCGACTGAATTTTTTAAATTCGTTAGATTTGCCTGGCTGTCATAATGCTGAGAAATCTTAACCAACCAAAATTGTGCAACGGTACGCGCTTAGTTATAAGAAAACTGATGGCCAACGTAATTCACGCGACTATACTGAAAGGGAAATGCAAAGGAGAAGAAGTCCTCATTCCAAGGATTCCAATGATTCCGACCGAAACACCCTTTGAATTTAAACGTATTCAGTTTCCGATTCGTCTTGCATTCGCAATGACGATAAATAAATCACAAGGGCAATCCTTGACCATTTGTGGTTTCAATTTAGAAAATCAATGTTTCTCACATGGTCAATTGTACGTGGCATGTTCACGTGTTGGCAAACCGTCAGCCTTATTTGTGTTTGCGCCCGAAAAAAAAACTAAAAATGTAGTTTATAATAAGGTACTTTATTAAAATAAATTTATTTTAATAATGTTCGTGTATTTTTTAATTACATTAATTGAAACAAAAAATAATTTTAGCTAAGTAAGGCTGCGTTAGAACTGGTCTCGCGACGGCGATTTCAGTACATTTGCGCGTTGTGACGCGACGGAAATTTACCGAGATCGACGTCGCGAGACCAGTTCTAACGCGGCCTAAAGGCTACCTCTACATTTATCGACTTTCAGGCGATACAAAGTACGCCGGGTCAGCTAGTATTTTTTAAATCACAAATGTGATGTTCAATTTCGTACACGCAGAACGATAAAATATAATAATCGATTAACCAAGGGCATATCACATAAACATATGTTTTTAGAATTATTTATATATTTACCATGGTAAAATATTTGAATATTTAACTCACCTTCCAAGTCCCAAGACCCATGGCGGGAATAGTTTTCCCATTGTTGAACGTAACTACCGGAACCTTGACCATTTTTTTATCTGCACTATACCGACTTGCGGGGCACTGGTACGAGAAGTGAACAGCCACTCGAGTTCATTTCACGTTTCCCGTTATCAGTGTATAGATAACTCATAAATATAAATAAATTATTGGTTTGTATGACTGTTTCTCATTAACAGTTCAACGTTACGCCAAACAATGTAGTTGCCAACCAAGCTGAATCAACAAGTTAGGTGAACAGGATAGTGGCAACCATAAGGATTGCCTGATGGTAAGCAGACATCGTAGCCTAAGGAAGCTTGCGACAGTGCATTCATCATCATCATAATTTTAAAGAATGACCAGCCGAATGATGTCCACTGCTTGACATAAGCCTTCCCCAAAGAGTGCCACAGTGACCGGGTCCTGCGTCACCCGAATCCAGCGGACTCCCGGGACCTTTACCAGGTCATCGGTCCACCTCGTGGGGGGCCTACCCACGCTGCGTCTCCCTACGTGGTCGCCAGTCGAGAACCTTTCCGCCCCAACGACCATCGGTTCTACGCGCAACGCTATGTCCAGCAGTGGACGTCTTTCGGCTGATATGATGATATACAGGGTGGAAAAATAAGTCCTTGGAGGGAAACTACCTTAAATCCTTAAGATGGCTCATTTTACTTAAAGGAAACATTCCTTTATTTTTAAAAAGAAACAAAACTGCATTCAAAGATTTTCGAAAACTCGCTTGCCTCGCCCGGGACTCAAAACAACTAAAATTAAAAAAAAACACACTCGCAATTTTATTACACTAATCGATAGGATTTTATTATTTAGGATAAAATATCTCTAACAAACATTTGGTCTTAAGAAGAAGAGTCGCAAGCAACAAGTCCAGACCTGACGCCAATGGACTTCTTTTTATAGGGTCATGTAAAAAATGTTATTTACGAAACATGTTATGAAACCGTGCAAGAGCTAAGGGTTGCGGTAGAATATACCTATTATTAGGGGCATAGACCACATCACTTTGCTGAAGGCTACACAGTGGCGGCGCTAAGAGGGGGGCGAGAGGGCGGTCCACCCCGGGTACCAAGCACCCAGGGGTGCTAACAACCTGAACGACAACTCACAACTCACTCGTACTTACAGCCATTTTATCAATTGAAAGAGACATGGAAGTCAATTTTGACAATAAGTATAATAAATAATAAGTATTTAGGTAGGTAGATTATTTTGAATGGTAAAATTAAGCCTCATAGGTATAATGAGTGTTGGTGTTTTATATTAAGTAGGGGTCAGGGGTGCTCGATACACACCCGCCCAGGGTGCTCAATACGAAACCGCCCAGGGTGCCGATGTACCCAGCGCCGCCACTGAGGCTACACGAAATGAATTTGAACAGAGACTATATTTGTGTATCCGGAACGAGGGGGCTGATTACGAACAATTTGTCAGTTGAATAGTTTAATTGTAACAAATTGATAATAAAATAAAGTAACTGTTTGTTTTTACGATCATTTTTATTCTTAATAAAATAGTGAGTGTTTGTTTTTTTTTTTAATTTTAGTTGGTTCGAGGCAAGCGAGTTTTCGAAAATCTTTGAACCCAGTTTTGTTTCTTTTTAAAAATAAAGGAATGTTTCCTAGTAAAATGGGCCAACTTTCTTCTTCAACTTTGGATTTAAGGTAGTTTCCCTCTAGGGCCCGACTTATTTTTCCACCCTGTATATAGGTACATACGGGCGGTACAAAATGCGTGTACCTACTACAAAATCGAAGGCATGTACAAGAGGTGATGTTGGAAGGTATTTCTGATCTTCTTTTATTTTTATTTACTCAGTTATAGCAACTCTGACCTTTTGATTGTCAATCAAAAGGGTTTAAACCATCAATTTCAGAAGAGACATTTTGTGCTCGAGGGGTCCGCTTTGACAAATTAAAGAAAAAAACATCCGCATACTGAATTATAAAAAGGTTTTACCAGCACGGCTATCACGCGACGGCGCTCTCTCGACTTTTCTCGCACTATCCGTCTCTCTCTCTTATTAGAAAACTTAGAAAGAGAGAAAGTGCGAGAAAAATCGAGAGAGCTCGCGCGCCGTCGCGTGATAGCCGTGCTGAGGGGCTACCGCGAAATGAAAACGAACTTCATTCGAATATCTCCCTCTCTGTCGCTTGAACTAGGAAGTGCAATGGAGAGGGAGACACACAAACGAAATTCGATTTCGTTTCGCGGTAGGTCCTCAGCGAAACTTTAGAGTACAACAGCCGAACAGCCGGACATACTGCATGAATTTTAGCTCACGCCGAAACGGAGCATTGCGTTCGCGTCGCTCGCTCGTCAAATTATGCATGATGTTTAAGCGGTGAAGCGGTAAGGGATGAAGATGAATGTAAGTAAGACGAAAGTGATGGTATTTGAAAAAGATGAAATTATGACAGACTGCAAAATAATGATTGGTGAAGAAAGACTGGAACAAGTAAAAGAGTTTGTGTATTTGGGGACGTTATTTACTGGAGACGGAAAGCATGAGAAAGATATTGAAAGGAGAGTGAATGCAGGGAACCGAGTGAATGGGGCACTGACTGCCTTTATGGGCAGCCAGAAAATATCACAAAAAGCACGGATGGCTGTGCATAGGGGAGTTTTGGTGCCCACACTTATGTATGGTAGTGAAAGTTGGGTGTGGCAGAAAAGACATCAAAGTCGATTGAATGCAGTAGAAATGAGAGCGTTGAGAAGTATGTGTGGAGTGAAATTGAGTGATAGAGTCAGAAACAGTGTTATAAGAGATAAGTGTGGAATGGATGGAGATATAGTCACAAAAATTGAGAAGGGTATTTATTCCCCTCTGAGTGGCTACCGCGAAGTGAAAACGAATTTCGTTCGAGTATCTCCCTCTCCGTCGCACCTGCTAGTTCGAGCGACAAAGACGGAGATACACGAACGTAGTTCGTTTTCGTTTCGCGGTAGCCCCTCTGAGCTATAACCACAAACTCTGAAATTCGAAGTACGGGTATATCCATCTCTATCGCACTCAACAGTCTCACATTACTCGTGTGACAGGGATGCATATATACGAACTTCCAGTTTCGTTTTTCGTGGTAGCGCCGCTGTAGTTTTCTGCCATTGTTTTGTATATACATACATACATTCACATTCACGCCTTTATCACTAAAAGGGGTAGGCAGAGCACATGAAACTTATGTTCCAGCGCAACTTTTAGCATAAATGTGGGTATAAAAAAGATTAACAAACAGTGATATTGCAGTGACAGGTTGCTAGCCCATCGCCCACAACACACTTTAACCCAATATATATACACAGTCTCAAAAATATGTAGGCAGGCCTTATTTCTGCAACAATAAGGTTGAGTATACATATTCATCATTCGAAAGACGTCCACTGCTGGACATAGGCCTCCGCCAAAAAGTGCCAAAGTGACCGGTCCTGCGCCACCCTGCTGGATCGCTAAACTTAAGTGGCAGTGGGCAGGGCACATAGCACGTAGAACCGATGGCCGTCGGGGCGGAAAGGTTCTCGAGTGGCGACCACGTACCGGAAGGCGCGGCGTAGGTAGACCCCCCACAAGGTTGTAGACATATTTATGAAACTATGAGTGAATATATTAGTGCCCTTGATTGTACTAAATGACGGCCTTGGGCTGACACTAAACATTGATACACAAGTCCATTATGGATATACTTTTATATACAATATACAGAGAACCCATTTAAAACATCCTGTAAACAACATGCCAAGCTTCGTTAACGTTTTACCCTCAAAAAAAGTAAGATCTTGAGGGGGCAATAATGTTACAGTTTTAAAAAACCGGCCTAGAGCGTGTCGGGCCACGCTCAGTGTAGGGTTCCGTAGTTTTCCGTCCGTCACAGTAAGTGTTAAACAAGCAATACTTAGCGAACAATACAAGCAATACTTAGCGAACAATTTTATTATTAGACAACGAACGACCAAAGACAACTAAGTCAATTCGAGCACGACAAATTTTCGACCGAATGTATGGGCGCACCTGCTCCGAACCGAACCCATTAAATCAGGAAAAATCTTAACACCGCCGATGTACGATATGAGCGTTCCGCGTACAGCGACCTCTATCGGCAAATTAACTAATCTATTGCGCGCGAGCTTAAAGTATGGAAGATGATTTTTATGGTATAATTCTTTATTGCGTGAACCGATTTTCACCGTTTTTACTTTATTTGAAAGCACGTCATTTCATTGTGATTTTGTAGATATTACAGGTACAATAAACACCTGCGTACACGGTTAAATTACAAACTTAGTTCAGAAATTATTTTGTATTTTTTTCAAAAACTTTACAACCTATTAAGTTCAAAATAATTTTCGTAGAAAGTTTTTATACGGTTCTACTTTCGAGATTTTTTTCATATTTTTAAAACTTAGGTATGGTTCAAAAGTTAGAGGGGGGGGGGGGGGACACATTTTTTTTAACTTTTGGAGCGATTATTTCCGAAAATATTAACATTATCAAAAAATGGTTATGCTAAACCCCTATTCATTTTTAAATACCTATCCAACAATATATCACACGTTAGGGTTGAAATGAAAAAAAACTCACTCCCCACTTTACGTATAGGGGAGGTACCCTAATAAAACATTTTTTCCCACTTTTTATTTTACCTCTTTGTCCGCGTGATTGATATACAAATTAGTACCAAATTTCAGCTTTCTAGTACCAACGGTTACTGAGATTATCCGCGGACGGACGGACAGACATGGCGAAACTATAAGGGTTCCTAGTCGACTACGGAACCCTAAAAAGACTGGGTTGCACTCTGGGACTGTCGGCAGAAGTGAAAACTTGAATATTAATGTGGACGACAGAGTCCACACACAGATGTAAAAACGATCTGAGTTATATGTAACATATCAATATATATAATTATAGAAGTAAAGACTGACCCCAGCTAGAACCCCATTTTTATGTTAGTAAAACACATAGACGTTAGGCAGGTAGAATCCCCTAACATTGTATAATTACATTGGTTAAAACATATAAAAATATATAAGAAATATTCATGTATTCAGGTCAAGTACATAAGCCAGACTGGCAAAGTAAATCTCACTAAAATCAAGTATATCTAGTAAGCACGCCCATAATACGACCGTAGAGTCAAGCGTGACCATTTTTAACAAGATTGTTCCAATTGGTTATAATTATTTCATACTACATAGTGAGTCATATGTAGATAGGTCGGCCAATGTAGGCGCTATCCGATTAATATCATGGACCAAGTCCAATTAACGTTTTTATTGTATAAACTTAAAATAAGTAATTCAATTACGGTCAATACTGTGAAAAACTCGCATTCAACTTGGAATATTTCGAACCAGAAATCAATAAGAGACGCAGAAATGTTTGTAAGACGTCAAGTAGAATCTGCTTTACAATAGTTTACACTGCCAAATAAGTTTCAACACTAATAAGTTTAATCCGACTGGGATATCACAAACGGTCAATTTCCCAGTGCAATTTGTGTTCAGTCGGCTCTCTCAAGAAAGGAACAACCCAGGAAGAACAAATAGGAAGCAAGTAGGGAAAGTGATAGGACAAGTAGGGACTTGACTACAAGTCACATAGGGCAGTGTTAGGGCAAGTCTTAGTGATAAGTCAATCAATAATATATGCTCATTTTATTTAAACAGAATTTTCGTTTTCTTTTCACCCTTGGTTAGGGAGCCCGAGCCCACGGGCTATCGAAGGCCGTAGCGGGGTCGCCCCTATACAAAGCACGGTCTGTTAGGTGACTGTCGAGTGGCGTGCGCCGAAGCTCTAGGCGTACGAGCCCACTCAGCCGACGCGACAAAAGTCGCCCCGTCGCACCGCGACAAGGGTCGCCCCACTGCGAGAAACGTCGCTCACCGCAGGCGATTAACATTGTCCATTTTTGATATTTTGGAATGGTTAGGGAATAATTTTGCACGAATTGCTTTAATTATCAGTATAAAAAAAAATATCCCATCCTCGCCAATTTCGGCGTTTACATACCGCGTCGCTAGATGGCGCTGTCACAAGCGTAAACTAGCTAACGCTGTATCGACGTAGCTTCGTCACACAACGCACACCTTTCTTTATCGTTACTTCATAAATAGAATCAAATCAATTTTTACAGTCCGACCCGCAGTCATTGGCGGTAGACTTCATTAATACAAGTTATACAAGGGAGTTAAGGGGGTGGTATTCCACTTGTCCTAGATCATTGGTCCATTGTGTATTTGCGTCTCACTCACAGTATATCCATAGTAATATAATTAATAATAATAATAATAAATATTATTTCAAAATTGCATACATGTTTATACAATAGTTGCGATCTGAACTGCGAACAATATTTATTTTGTACTATTATTTTAATGAAAATAGATTAGATTTTGGAGGGAAAGCAAATTTGTACCAAAACGTCCCGACCACCCGGTCAACGCTGACCTAAAAACTGTTTCCCAAAATTTGTAATTTTTTACATTTTGAACACCATAACCCCGCCATTTTTTTAAATTTAGAAAAAATGGCTCGGCATAAAAAATCTTTATACTTACCGAACCTACTCACAAAATTTCATGAAAATCGGTATAGAGAAATATATCGGTAGGTATATATTTATCTCTCGCTTTGTTTCGAAATGGCGGAAAAGTATTTGACTTTACAAGAGTTCAAGATACAGTGGATTAGACCGCTTGCTAATTAGACCAGCTGCTTTTAAGACCAGTTGCTACTTAGACCAGCTGCTTTTAAGACCAGTTGCTACTTAGACCAGCTGCTTTTAAGACCAGTTGCTACTTAGACCAGCTGCTTTTAAGACCAGTTGCTACTTAGACCAGCTGCTTTTAAGACCAGTTGGTACTTAGACCAGCTGCTTTTTCGGCCAGTTGCTACTTAGACCAGCTGCTTTTTCGGCCAGTTGCTACTTAGACCAGCTGCTTTTTCGGCCAGTTGCTACTTAGACCAGCTGCTTTTTAGACCAGTTGCTACTTAGACCAGCTGCTTTTTAGACCAGTTGCTACTTAGACCAGCTGCTTTTTAGACCAGTTGCTACTTAGACCAGCTGTTTTTTCGGCCAGTTGCTACTTAGACCAGCTGCTTTTTAGACCAGTTGCTACTTAGACCAGCTGCTTTTTAGACCAGTTGCTACTTAGACCAGCTGCTTTTTAGACGAGATGATAACTAACCCTTGTTATGTACCTTATATATCAGAAATATAACATAGGCTATAATTTAGATACGTCAAATTTCATCCCTTTTAAGGACGAAAAAGGCGATTAAACTTTGTATGGAGACCAACAAACGGCGTGAATGAGGAAATGAGGACTCAAACCATCTCTTTACCAAATTTCATCTCAATCCGTTGAACAGTTTAAGCGTGACGAGGTAACAGAGAGACCTTTTCGTATTTATAATTAGAGTATCTATGGATTGGATCATAATAAAGGATCTCGACATCAAGCAGCGTCTATCATCCGTAGCGCAGTCTCGCATCCTAACGTTTTTCGGGCACGTATGTCGTCGAGGACGTAGCTATCGAGCGACTCGTGATCCAGGGAAAGGTTGAGGGCACCAGACCACGAGGCAGGTCACCAATGAGATGGACAGACCAGATAAAAGCTGCAGTAGATGCATCACTAAACTCAAGCATAGGGAAGATTGTCAGAGAGGAATTGCGGCGTGTTGTGGAGCTTGCTACCAACACCAGGGGGGCTAGGACAACAGGAGACACTTAAGTCGCGCACGAAGCGACTGGGCAGCAAGAGTCGAGAAAGATCTACCCTTCTTTTTCTAATTTGCACGGTGCGAGTGAGACAGGAGACGCTTAATCGCACGCGAAGCGACTGAGCAGCGAGTTGTGCTGGAAGTTCAGAGAGGCTACCGCGTAACCAAAACGAACCTCATTTCTTCGAACTTTCATCTGAAATGACGACCACGACCACTCTGTCAAGAGTGAAACGACGAAAAAGAAGGAGGATGGATTGAAAAATAAATGCTTAATCTTGTCACGACTTCGCCAACCAGAACAGACCCGGTCCTGCTAGCAGAACTGACGCCGCGACACGACTCGAGACGAGAAAAAGTATAAAAAGGGGAGGGCCCTTTCTAATTTACACAGTGATGCGAGCGGGACATGACACGCTTAGTCGCGCGCGACACGACTTGGCAGCAATTTGTGTTCCCTCGACTTGGCAGGATGGCAGGGCACTCCCGCGCACACTCGAACCACTTGACAGTTTTATGTGCACATTGACAGAGCGCAGACGCGCCCGAAATAGCAGTCGCTATTAAACTTGCAAAGTTGAGGAACAGCAGGGAGGAATTTTCATATTCATCAACGTCTCAAACAAGTGCACGACCCGTCTTTCTTTCTTGAACGAGCGAGCAAAGCGAACTAAGTTCTTTGCTTTATATTATTTCACAGTTGTCTATGGATGGACTTTTGCAACTTTGAGGCGGCGTTACGCGGGCCGATATAGGACTTTAGGGATGTGCCATGCATTTGTATTTTGCAAAACCTACGCAATGTTTGAAAACCTCGCAATAATAAACTACAACTTTTCTAAGTTGAAAAAACTCCGACATTTTCATTTAAAAGTCCAATATCTCAAAAACGGCTGAACAGATTGATTGTCATAAAAATAGCTAGGAACACAAAAAAAATCGCAATCAAATCGGTCCATCCGTTAGGGAGCTACGATACCACAGACAAATACACAGATACACAGACAGACAGGTTAAACTTGTATCACCCCTCTTTTTGCATCGGGGGTTAAAAATGATTTTTTTTTTAATAGCACCACCCCCTTTCTTCCCGTGGGTGTCGTAAGAGTCTTACTTAGGGAACAGGGTTAAACTATGTTTTTTTTTTTTTTACTTGTATTTATTCAAAATATAAACTTATTCTAATACATTTATTGCTGTATTCTTACTGAAGCCTCATGTAGGCTTATTTGCAAGAATCAGTTGCGACTTAATTATTTATATTATCCTAGTTAGTATGTTTCGTGTTTACTAATATTATTTTTCAGTACTGGTGTTATGAAATTCTATGTTGTGGCGATGGCTAGAAACCTATCACTGCGGTATCACATTTGGTCGATATTTTATAACCACATTTACTTATGCTAAAAAAATAGTGGCACTGCATCATGAGTTTCATGAGCTCTGCCTACCCCTAATGGGCATGCAGGCTTGAACCTCTTCATGATATATGTCCACTAGGTGGACTGATGACCTGGTAAAGGTCGCGGGAGTCCGCTGAAGCAGAAGCGGTCACTTTAGCACTCTTTGGCGGAGGCCTATGTCCAGCAGTGGACGTCTTTCGGCTGATATGACATGATATTTCTGAGAATGAAAACATCTTGAAGAAACCGGTTCAATCTCTTCGTATGTTCATTTTTTTTAATTTTCATGTAAACGTTTATAAAATTATGCTCGTAAAATATAAGCATGACACCAAATTAGAAACTGGTTTCCCGCAATACAGGCTCTTAAATGCACTTTACCAGCCTTTTGTTTTGAAGCAAACTCAGGAGATTACATGATTTTGGGCCTAATCTCCTTCTCTACTGGTTTTTTTAATATAGAAAAAATCTCCTGATTTTTGGAAATTCGCGTGCTTTTCACGCTATGCAAGCCGACATCCATCATAATTTTGACAGTTTTATATGATTGTCTTATGTTGGCAACGATTATTTTTAATATCACCCCAAGTAACACAGCATAGCAGTATAACGGCTGAGTTACAGCATTTCTGTATCGTTTTCGCATTTTGAGTTAGTTCTATAGTCGCATTATAAACGTTTATACGGCTGTTGTAGTGCTTATTTGGGCACAAATTTTACTGCTTTAGATCCTAAAAAGGTTCACAATAGTTGTTTAATCGCATTACACGCGCATTATATAAGCATTATTGTGGTCAAAGAAAGTGTCAATCGCATTAAATAAGCCTTATTATGGTCAATGAAGTTGCCAATGACATTACAGAAGCATTAAGCCGGCAATATTATTGGTAATGAACATGCTAAATGCATTACAAAAGCATTAGACTAGAATTAGAATGTACCAAAACAATTATAAATGTTCACAGAACTTAAACAACCCTTTCATCAGTGCCAACATGACATCGATCGAATACATTAATTGTCTCGCAATAATATATGGATGCGTGAGTGTTCAAAACTGACAGCAGTGAGTGTTTGCAAAATTTATGATAGTAGGTAACTCTTTAGTTATTTCATGCCTTCAAATATTACTGCGCAATGTAGTTTACTGTAAATGTCTATATATGTTTCATTCCATTTTTTCACGCGCCTTCGATATTTTGTGGTTTTGATATAAAATGTTATATAAAGATATCTGTGAAATAACCAAAAAAATTTTTTTGTGTCTAGTATACAAGGAATTTTGCATTATTGACCTAATAGTTTTCGTTGGGCAGTATTAAATTAAGTTATATAATTATTATACAGGTATACTTTTATAAATAGGTCCTCATGCTAATATTTTTTGGGTTATAATATTAAACAAAATGGTGTCGGGCTATAGCAGCCCGGTGAGCCTTTAAAAACGCTAATTAATGCCGCCAGCAGTAGAAATACTCACATGTGAACGATTATTAAGCCAGAGGCCAGAGAGAAGACTTTTGATGAACCACTGTAGTGCCATTGTCTATAAAGTAGTTATATATGGGTTCACCGATATACCAGTAGACTTGATGTGAACTGAAATAGTGCCATTACTTGATCGCAATTTTGGGGATCCTTGAGCAAAACAATAAAACCCATTTCAGAATTTTTGTACAGTTTGAATCCGTTTGCCTATGAATAAAAAGGCTTTTTGATTACATAGCTATTCCTGCGCATATTATTGCGCGTGTGCTTTTTCCCAATCTTGCGGACACATCGTTTTACGAATACTGTAAAATAAATGTATATACAGCTTCAAGCATTACACGTACTCACGCGTATTTGTTTAAAGTGCTGTTAGCTGTAAAACAGAACTCGGTTGATCTTTAAAAATGCAAGCATTACATTGATTCACGTTTATGCTGTTCAGCAGTCCTAGGCTTTTACTTACAACTTAAAAGTGCGTATACACAGCTAATGGCACTTAAAACAGCTCAAAGCTGTATAACAGATTTACGGTGCATTATAATGGTCAAAGTTTATGCCATTAAGCAGCATTAGGCATTATCCTACTTAAAAATGCTATAGTAGACCCTAAGGCATAAAAAACAGCTGAAGGCTGTCTAGCGGATTTACGTGGCATTATAATGGTTCATGTTAATGCTATTAAATATCATTAAGCATTTATTTACTACTTAAAAATGCTATTGTATATCCAGTGGCACTAAAAACAGCTGAAAGCTGTACAACTGCGTTGTGGTATGCTGCAGTAAAACTAAAGGCTTTATAAAAGCATTTTGATATTCCATTATCTAACCGTTATACAGTGTAAAGCACCATAATGGTTTTCAAATGCCAATATAAAGCGTCAAGATGCTCGGTGAACTTATATAAGAGTTTATACGGACCTTAAGTTCTACATAAGTTTACTATTCGTGTGATAAAATGCTTTCTGTGTTACTTGGGACATCCTCATCACATTGAACAGAACGGAACGTTTTCTTGTCAAGTGAGGTGAGTTTGACATCATGTTCATTTGTGTTACGTTTCGTCGTAATCTGTGGGATATTTATTATTTCTCTGTGGTTCCGACTTTTTTTTAGTAGAGTTTGCCGTTTTTATTGTCGATTTGTCAGCATTTTGTGAAAAAAAGGTGACTTTTTTTCTCCTGAGTTTTTTACTGTCTCCTGGTTTTTTCATTAACATCTCCTTCTTTATTACAGGTTTGAGTTTGCAGCACTTTGAACTGTATGTTTACTCTTTGTGCAAGAATGTTCCTTTTTACATTTTTATAATCACGCCCGTTTACAGGAGGGGCAGGCAGAGATTTACGGATATCCACTTACTTTCATGACATTATTCATACATGCCCGTCGGCAAAGAGAATAAAACCAATACGACACTCCTCGGTTTAAGGCACAATAGGGGAAAACGCTAGGAGTACCATGACACAATAGGATGAAGAAGACAACATAAAATTATCGTTGCTGAAATCTATATTTTAACATTTTATAGTCTCCGCCGCTATTAATAAATCTTACGGCAGGTAGTTTAGTCTACCGTGGACACCTGTTTGAAACGCGTAGTAAAACCAAACAACACTATTTTGCAGTTTATTTTGACACGCAGCAAAAGCAAACAATGGAAAATCTACAAAGACAAAACGCGAGCGGGAAAGTAAACGAAGACATTTAGGCGGATGTCACACTGCGCCGCATCCCCGGACGGAGGTGCGGAGCTGCATACAAATTTCGCCGAACTGAGGTGCGGTGCAGTGTGTCGTATCATACGGAATTATATACAAACTGAGGTACTTGCATACAACGAGCTCCGCACCTCCGTCCGGAGATGCGGCGTAGTGTGACAGTATCCGCCTTAGGGCCGCCACATACTTAAGCCGCCGCTAGACGAGCGATATCGACAGACAGTATGCAGTCCGCAGATTGATTTCGGCCCGTCTGGATAAGAGTTGGATGCACGAGGGCCAAAACCAAGGGCAGTCCATGCTAGGTTTTCTTTGAACCTCCTCAGCTGTCCGCCGCTCTTGGTCGCCGCCTCCACATCATCCTCATAGCGTTATTCCCGGTAATGCCCCTAAAGGTGCCCGGGGTCCGCTTTGACACCTAATCCCAAGATTTGGCATAGGCACTAGTATTACGAAAACGACTGCCATCTGCCCTTCCAACCAACCACTATTAAACTTGACCTTATCGGGACCGGTTTCCCCACGATGTTTTCCTTCAACGAAAAGCTAACGGTAAATATTCCGTACACAAGTTCCGAAAGCTCATTAATACGAGTTGGGACTCGAACCCACGACCGCCGCATGCCTGAACAACTAGGCTACCGTAGCTCCCACAGGTCGCCGCCTACTGACGCCTCTATATGTGCCGTCACACGTACGCCACTGCATGCAGTCCGTCGCGTGATTTCGGCCCGTCTGGATAAGAGCCGGATGCACGATATCAAGCAACAATAAGGTCACTCCATACTAAATTCCATTCGATAGTTTCTGGGCAGTCCACCGCGGTGGGACGTCTGTACACGGCTTAAGGCGTAAAGTACGCCAAAAGGAGACGCTACACGGGCCGATCTCGGCCGGACTGCATACAGGCCGCCGCGTGATTCGGCCCGTGTGGATACGACTCGGAAGCGAGTCGTATCTAGATAGAGAGATAGATAGACTAGATTTTCTGTGAGCTTGGTTGGTAGGCCTTCCGATTTCGCTCGTGCTGTAGCGTCACCTTTTCACCATAAACTTACACAGGTCACAGTTACTTGGTTTGCCCGGCCGCCGTGCTTGCGGCACTTATCCATAATGGAGGTCGCATATATATGTGTCTGCCATAAGTAATCATTATTGGGGTACACAGATTATGTGATTTTACCCCATTTTGTCAGTACAACATGTCGAAGTCAGAATTGGGTGTAGCGTACAGATGTAACAATCCCACCACAAGTGCATGCAATTTCTCAGTACAACTGTTTCACAGTTGGATCAGCAGCGAAACATGCCTCCACACGATAGCAATTAATCAGCTTCTGATGAATTGGGGCTGACAAATCATGACATGTATACACTTATTACGACGTGCCTGTCACGATTTAAATATACCTACTTAGAAACCGTTTGTTTATGTTCTGTTCCTATGTATTTTCACTTGCTGTAAACAGACCACTAAACAACAGTGGGGTTGGTCTCAGACGGTCCTGAATGCAATTTGCCTAGTTTGAGTTTTGCCCACACTGCAGTTTGACCACCGAGCATTATGAGTCCGTATATAGCCGTTTGCTGAATTCGCTAAACTTTTTGAGGTCATATCTCATTAAATATTCGTTTTCCTAAAGATTTTATTGTGTAATATGAAAGATCATTTCAATTCAAGTTTAATAAGCGGAAAAATTGTTTACATTTAGCCCTCAATTTACCATATTTTGGCTCAGTCCAACCGCTGTTTTCTCAATTTTCGCTCGGAGACGTGTAAAACGACGTGGATTTGAAGAACTATTTGATTTCTAACCGACATGAAACAAATATATCCATATTGGAATGATAGTCTTCTTAGGAATAAGCGGAAAACATTTTATAAGTTACATATTAAATTGTTGAGTAAAACCGTATTTCCATCCAACAACTTTTGAGTAAAAACACACGAAGAATCGCCAGTATTTTTGGCCATTTAGCTCATTATTTCAAAAATATGAAGCCATAGCAAGAAACTCTAGTTTAAGCGCTATTCGTACAAACAAAAATATATTTATGTGTAGAAGTAAATTTTAGCATAAAAAATATTTGAAATCACACTAAAGTTCGTAATAAAACACCGTGCACGGCGCTCGATTCGGCAGTACCGGCTTAGCCGTTGTCCGGGTTGGACCTGTACGTCGTGTAATTGTGGCTATTCACGAAGGCTACCCCTCGACTAAAATATTATTTTGATCTCCGGCTAGACATAGTTGTTACCAACGTCGGGGTCAAACTATACTAGTGAGACATTCGTGAGGCTAATCTAGACAACTTACGAATTGTATAGCTTCAATGTCAAATATTTTACGAGTGATCGTGATACTTGATGAATTTTTATAAACTTTTATTTAGTTCACCTATCCGTTGTCTGTAATTAAATCTTGCAAGTTAAATTTGATCCACTTCCCGGTTTCCGATTGAGCTGAAATTTTGCATGCATGTATAAATTGGATGACAATGTATTATTATTATGACATAAAGCTGATCTGATGATGAAGCTGGAAGGTGGTCATAGGAACTCCGTAGTTAAACGACGCAACCCTATCAAGTTTGGGCTCGTTTAATTTGTCTTGACGAGTACTTTGGTATTATATGGTAACCAGGGTCTGATGATGGACCTGGAAGGTAGCCATGGGAACTCCGTAATTAAACGACGCAACCCCATAGAGTTTAGGCTTGATTAATTCGTCTTGACGGGTACTTTGGTCACCAGGGTCTGACAATGGAGCTGGAAGGTGGTCATAGGAACTCCGTAATTAAACGACGCAACCCCATCAAGTTTGGGGTCGTGTAATTCGTCTTGACGAGTACTTTGGTTCTATATGGTAACCAGGGTCTGATAATGGAGCTGAAAGGTAGCCATGGAACTCCGTAATTAAAAGACGCAGCCCCATCGACTTTGGGCTCGTTTGACATATCTATATGATATGGCGTGAATATGCAACTCCAACAAATATAGGGAGCTTTTATTATTTGTTAATTAGTTATTGTTATTAGTTACATCAGTCCACTTTGTGGGGGGTCCAAGGTCCAACGGCCATCACTTTTTCATTTGTAACATTCACAAGTACTTACAAACCACCGCCATAATATACAGGGTTGACAAAAATAACAATATGAATAGTGCAAGTATTAATATTTCGCATTCACTCCAACGGTGCGCTATACAGCTACAGTAAGCTTGTGTGCGTGCTAGTAGTATTTACACACACACTACGCACTACGCGTCTCAAAATACCGAATCCTGAGCGAGCGCTTTTTTTAATAGCACTCTTAAAGGCTATAGCTAAAATCGGCTTTTTTCACAAAAAAAATTAAGCTATTTCTGCTTCTTCTTCTGCAGCTTTGATAGTAATTTGTACAATATCATTCCACCACTTGTATAGAACTCGCGCTTTTAAAGTGTATTATCGTTTTGCATCTTGTAAGTCATTTATGACCTACGTATAGTGATAATATTTGCTGAAGTTGTTTCATCTTTTACTTTAGTTGTGGACGTACGGTGCAACATGTTTTATCTCCATATCTTTTTATCGCCCATCTTTTCCTTGGTCAGATTCTTACTATTCATGTCGCTAAATGTAGTATACTATAAAACAATATTCATAAATTGATTGGTTTTATTATTTTAGATTCAAGTATGGCGCCTAGGAAGACAAACCGTTCATTTGGTAAAGTAAAGAGAGAGAAAATATTTAGTTGTCCTAAAGATTTAAACCAGACTATAACGAAATCAGCACAACGCTGGAATCTGGAAAGGTTAACGAATTATTAATATTTATCAGGTGATTAAGCTCATACGTTAGGTCAATCAACTGTAATCAAAAATAAACTGTACCTACATTTCTAAATTACCTAGTATTTTATTTCAACACATACACTAATGTTATACTATAATTCAGGTAAAAACTATTCACCTAGAATTGAATAACCTGGAAACTGAAAACTCTAACAGTAGTTAATTATCGACCTAGTGAGCGGAAGCGAATAAGGTCGCCGTTTCAGCTTGGACAAAAATGCTTTCGTATGTCTGTCCGGATTTCCGGCTGTTCTCCTCTAGAGGTCGCATTTCTCAACCGACGTGAAAGGGCTTCGTTCAAAATTGTCTAGCTATCGCGGTTCTTGAGATACAGCCTGGTGACAGACACACGGACAGCGAACGGGTCCCGGTTTTTACCCATTGGGTACGGAACCCTAAAAAAAGGCACCAGTTGGCCATACGTTTCCAGCAAAGCCAAAGTTACTAAGTTTTAAGATGAATAAAGATAAATAAATATTGGGGACAATCTTACTCAAATCGACCTAGTCCCAAACTAAGGGAAGCTTGTACTGTGGGTACTAAACGACGATATACATACTTATATAGATAGGTAAATAAATACTTAAATACATAGAAAACCAATATCCATGACTCAGGAAGAAGTAAATGCCCATACCGGGATTCGAACAGAGCCTCCAGCTTCGTAGGCAGGGTCACTACCAACTAGGCTAAAGCAGTCGTCAAACAAGTAAGTACTTGAATGAATTTTGAATTTCTAGTAATTACATAAATACATTATAATTAACGATACAGTTCTAAGTAGGTTCCCTCTGTTTTGGCATATTTTTGAAGTGAAAACTTCTTTAGCGGCGCTGAGCACTTTTTGGGATGGGGAAAAATTGATAAACTCGTGACAGTCGTGACAGATTTTTGTGATGTCACGTGACCGTAGAATTGGGAGAGATTCAGGACGAGGCATGGGGGCAGGGGGGAAATCGGGGGATTGACTAGGGGCACATAGTTCTAGTTTGTACTTTATTGTTAACAGTATAAGGTGGTAACACATTTTCCGTAAATGCAAATTCCATTTTGTTTAAAAAAGCAAACTCTTATATTTTTTGTTAGCCGATTCGACTTCATTCAAAACTGAACACTATTCGTAAGAGTATAAAGCCGTTAAACACTTTTTGCAATTGCATTGTCTGCAAATAAATATGTAATTTTGTCCACGCGTCCTTTACCGTTTTGCCATTGAATAAATTCGAATAGTTCGAATTTGGACGTTATTCCTAAAGAGATAGGGCTTTGAAAAATATTTAGCAATGGCAAAACAAATTGGTATTTTATTTCATCGTCTCCTTCATCAATTTTGCTGAGTTAAGTTGAACTATAGCGTACTACTAATAAGGCTGTTATTAGATATATTGGCACGCAGGGGGAGGGAGGGGGGAGGAAGGGTTTTTTTTTGCAAAATTAAAATTATTCAAGTTTTCATTTCTGCCGGCACTCCCGGAGTGCAACCCGGTCTTTTTTTTAGTAGGAATTCAATTTCGCATAATCTATGTAGCCATAATTGACTTTTCGCATAATAAACTGTTTTGGCAGAATTGAGATTCGCATAGTTCGATTACACTGAATTTCAATAGCCCGAGTATTATTTGTGCATAATTTTGATACTCCGTATCATGTTCACACAGAAAATACATGAGTTTTTTTTTGTTGATTGCCTGATATTTTATTTCAACACAACACGTATAACAAATATACAACACATGTGTTGTATATGTATTTATATATACAACATTTATATATTTATATGAATATAAATATTAAGTAACGAAAAACTCAGATAAAACGGTTAAAGTATCAAAACTTTTCTACGCCGACCTAGCACTCGCTCGACCCCCACCACGACACCTGCGCTGGCGCGCTCGGGAGACGGGTAATATACCTACAATCGAACTTTTGCCGGGCCGCCACGGACTCTTATGCCTAAAACGCAAAATGCCTACATCACATTTTTGTTGTTTTGAGGTTACGTTAGCGATATTGACTTGACCTATTTCTGGTCTGCTTGCCCTTCGGGCATCTGAAGAAACCTAACGAACCTAACCTACCTATAAGTGGTCACTTTGCGTTTTAGGCATAATGCTCGGTGGGCAAAACTCCAACTAGGCAAATTGCGTTCAGGACCGTCTGAGACCAACGCCAACAGTGTATCACTGATAACCCATTGGCTATTAAGTGTGGACGTTTAGGTGTTTAAAAGAATGTAAAATGTAAATGAACAAAACCACGTGACTTGGTCATTCAGCCAATAAGATTGCTGTAAATAGCAACCTTTTGTATCTATGGTATTATCTTATTGGTAGAATGACCAAATCACGTGGTTTTGTTTGTTTACATTCTTTTAAACACCTAAACGTCCAGACCACAGCCTAATACAAAAGAAGGTCGCGCGACGATGACGGTAAAAATCTTAGAGCATTAAACCAACAGGAGTGGTCACATGTGTTATTTTCTATACATAAAAAGTCTGCCAATTTTTGCGGGGGAGGGGAACGTCAAATGTATGCGGAACGTGAAAATAGCTACGTCAGATAAACGTCAGTCCATACAATACGTATGACCACTGGTCATACGTATTTGGCAGAGGGGAACGCCTGTCAATTGCCACTCCGGTTGGTTTAATGCTCTAAGGTAAAAATAAGTTTGTATCGACGACGATGAAAATGTCAATGTAATCTAAACGCTCGTTAAATAGACGTTCGAATCGTTTAAAGACTGTAAACTATTGGCGTCGCGGTTTGGAACGTAAACAGTTTGACAGCGCGGTTGGCGGGAAAAACTGTCATAAAAACTGTTTGATATCGATACCTGTGGGTTGGCGGATATTATAAATTTAGCCATGCTTCTTTGCTTGATTTTTTTAAATTTATTTAATCGTCTTGCGTTTACGATAAGATATTTCTTACATGACCCTAGTCTCACCTGGTGGTAAGACGACAGAGCCTAATGGTGGGTACACACTGAGCAAACGAACGACCAACGAACGCGAAGCATTTATGTGACAGCTATTTGTAAGAGTGAGATACATGGCCATTCGTTGGCTTGGTGTGTACGCACCATAAGAAGAAGCTCACTGGTTTAAGGTATACTGTATATACATAAAAAAATAAAAATAAAATATAAGGGGACAATCTTACACAAATCGACCTAGTCCCATAGTAAGCTCAATAAGGCTTGTGTTATGGGTAGTAGACGACAATATATATCACATCACATCACACATCATCAGCCTACATACGTCCCACTGCTGGGCACAGGCCTCCTCTCATGTATGAGAGGGAACGGGCAGTAGTCCCCACGCTGGCCCAGTGCGGATTGGGGACTTCACATACACCTTTGAATTTCTTCGCAGATGTATGCAGGTTTCCTAACGATGTTTTGTTTTGGTTTGTGTTTGTTTGTTTGTTTCGGTGAAAGACGATATATATATAATAGATACAAATACTTAAATATATACGTAGAAAACATCCATGACTCAGAAACAAATATTCATGCTCATCACACAAACATTTGCCCTTACCGGGATTCGAACCCAGGACCTTCAGCTTCGTAGGCAGCGTCACTACCCACTAGGCTAACCGGTCGTCATACATAAGGTATATACAAAGTTAAAGTCAAATAATATTTCAAGGGAAAAAACCGTTTATCTTAGCCTAGGCTTATTCTTTACAAATTGAACGTACGTAGGTATACCTTCGTAACCGATCAGCTGAACACTGCTCAGATATTCAGGAGTTTCCTCTACACTGATGGCCAGTGTGTGTCAGGCAAAAAAGGAAAAGAGAGAGAGAAACAGATACATGACTCGAACGACAGAGACAGACAGACAGAGGGAGACACTCGAACGAAGTTCGTTTTCGTTTCGCGGTAGGCCCTCAGTATCTCGTAAACCCCAAGACAAAACAACACTGCCAAGAATTGGTTCTTTAGAGCCGTCCTCAAATGTGATAAGTTTACATTTACATAGACAATATAAACTACATACACTCGGCAACGTATAGACTATCTTGTATATGTCTTGCACCTGGAGTTGCACACGTCCATAGGTTAAGGTGACTGCTTACCATCACGCAGGCCGTACACATGCCACCGAAGTGTTATAAAAAAAAACATACAAACTATTCTAAAGTTTCTTTCGTTGATGTAAAATATTTGTATTCTTCTAATATTTAAGTATTTATTTATTTTAATTTGAAGCAAATAATAATACCGTAACCACGGAACACCTCAGTTGTCTCATATTCCCAAGCACTTTATTTTCATTAGTATGGAAAAAATGGAAATTTTGAAATAATTCATATCAGCAGCTTTTTTGTGTGTAACTGATATATTATCATTTTAGTAACTACGTAGACTCAAAATCCACCAAAATATTAGTCATCAAAAATATCGATATTTAACCAACTCCTGAAAAAAGAGGAAAAATATTAATAGATATTTTAATTTTTGTTTTGGTGAATTTACACGAGCTCTTCAAGAATAATAAATAAATCACACAAAAAACATAATGGAAGTGCCATTTATATATATATATATATACTTCCCGATGGAAATTTTTGTGGATTCTTGGATAAGGCATCGTAGAATAATATTTGAAAATTAAACAAACAAAAAAAAAAAAAACGGTGTTATAAATTAATGTTTGAAAAAAAAAGTAATTTTCCTGGGCTATTAGTCAGTCATATTATTCGGCAGACGCACATAAACGTTTAACATCAAAGCATATTGACGCACGCTCACGCCCCGTCGATGCTTCTAAAAATACCCGCGTCTTGCAGTCTATCGGTTTTCGAACGCACCTCCAGTGCTCTGGAGGCAGCCATTGCAACCGCTTTCCCGCGCTTTTGCAAAAACAAAAACTTATTAAATTTAACATCGTTTAAAATTCAAGTGTTGACTCGATTCTAATTTGTAAAATTTGAGAGTGATTTTAATAACAATGGCGATTAATATGAGCCTTAGATTGCCCCCTTTGGTTTTATTGGTATTTATTTGTGCGGTCATGGCGAAGGATTCGGCGGAAGTGACGGAGCCTGTTGGAGAGACTAAACAGACCGTTAAGGTATTTTTGCTTTAAAAATCAGTTTTTTTAATGTTTCACTACAACATACATATATTAAACAAACCTTTAATATTAAGAAGCTATTTTAATAACATAATAATTAAAAAAATACAAATTGTTGAAATTAAAACAGGTATTATATGAAAAATAGTGACACTTAAGTTAACTTAAAGTAAAACTAAAAATATACAGGGTAACTTCTCAGACCAAGAAAATATACAGACGGAGTGACGGAGCGTTACGAACAGTCTAGTGGAGCCAACCGGTTTTCAACCAAGCCCCATAAGTTTCCCAGCAAACATTTTAAGTGTTTTTTCCTAGGCTGAAGAATATATTACTAATTTAAGTAAAAATTACATCATGCGCACCAATTATTTTCGCTTATTGTACAATTTTACTCCTGGGTTAAAATATGAGACATTACAACGTAAACTTCACTTTATCAATACACCATAAAGTAGGAGACTTAATGGTTGAGAATAAGGCTAAATATTAGGTAAAATTAATTTCGAAATCCGACCAATAGCTCATATATACTTTTATGTACATATTAGGTGTTTTTGCGACGTCATTATTTCTTATCTTGGGTACCTTTTGGTCGTCGATTTATGTCACTTTTGCTACCAATTTTTGAGTAAATTTTACTTTCAATGGATACCAAATTGTGACCATTAAGTCTCCTACATAATGGTTGAGAACAAGGCGAAATATTAGGTAGTACTCACTTCGAAATACGACCAATAGTTTATATATACTTTTATGTACATATAAGGTGTTACTGCGACGTAATTACCTCTTATACTGGGTACCTTTTGGTCGTCGATTTATGTCACTTTTGCTACCAATTATTGAGTAAATATTACTTTCAATAGATACCAAATTGCGACCATAAAGGTAAAGACACTTGTAAGATATTAACATTACCATAAGGTTGTATTCGGATTACTAAACGGTCAAACTAACATAAAAATTGAACTTATAAGTTGGAGGTCGCGTGAGCGACCTCAGGTTAATTTGTTTTAGTCACAAGTAACTCATTCTTCGGTGGAGTAGTACATATTTACGTAATAGTTCGTGTTTTATCGAAATTAGTTTCAGATCTACAATGGCCAAAGACAAAAAAAATACAGACATTCAAGCAGTTTCTATAGGAAGTATAAAAGTAAAATGTAAAATAAAATCATACAAACTAAGCATTAATTGACACATGATTTTAATTCAAAATTATTTAAATTCTTAACAGATAAAGCTTTTTATTCAGTGAATGAGTACTTAAATGGCAAGTAGCGAAATATAATTTTAATTAAGACTATCTATATATAAGCATGTAATGCATGCTGCTAGCAAATTTGTATGCCTAATGGCCAAACATTAGGTAGTGATGCACATATAACCAATGTACCATCTTTGTTACCTATGTTTTACAAATAAACTTTACTTTACTTACTTACTTACATATAGGTAAAACTATCTAGGCGGTGTGCTATCTCCTCTCTTATTTTCTATCTTCATCAATTCCATCACACACATTATATCATCTCATTATCACCATTATGCCGATCACCTTCAGATTTATACACAGTCCGTGCTTGGTGATCTCCCTTCTGCCATAGAAAGATCTAAATGATGGCTTGGTACGCATTCTGAAATGGAGTCAACGATGTGGTATGAGTGTGAACCCAGCGAAGACCCAAGTCATTGTTATTGGCAGCAACAATCTGGTTTCTAGAGTTGAATTTGTAAATCTCCCTCAAATACTTTTTGATGGGATTCAGATTGATTACTCGATGCAAGTGAAAAATCTTGGGATCATTATGGATCGCTCCTTGTCTTGGGTGCCTCAAGTGAGTGAAGTGAGCAGAAAGGTATTTGCTGCAGTGGGGTATCTCAGGCGGCTTCGTAATTTTCTACCTACTTGAGCCATTGAGCGTCTCCTAAATGTCTGCATTCGGTTCATATTTGGGTTACGCAAATATGACCACGTTTCTAGTTTCCGTTCCAAACTCAAGTGGCTCCCTATCCGTTATCGCCGTAACTCTCACATTGTTTCGCTTCTGTTTAGTGGCCTGTGTCCTTTTTAAACCTGCAGCTCCCCGCTATTTCAAAGAGCGTTAGTCAGCGTAAGTTATTTTACGTCACACCTGGCCATAATGCGAGTTTTACTGCACGCTGCGCGTAAGGGAAAACTCGCATTATGGCAAGGTGAAGACGTAAAATTTTGTACTCAACACGGGCGGTAATTCGTAAAGCCCCAGAGCGCATATTTATGGCCCTCACCTTCGGTTCGAGCCACAAACACCTGCGATCTGGGGCATTCACGAATTCAACGCCCTAGTTACGTAATGTACTATTAATTCTGTTAGATCTTCTAACATTTTGCTATTAACTGTGCGTTCGTCATCTTTCAAATTTTACAGTGGACTTTTACAGTAATAGACTTTTACAGAATTTTACAGTAGACCACTTTTAAGGCTATACGACTGTGGAATTATTTCCCTCTTGACATAAGATAAGCTAAATCTATCGGTAACTTCAAATCTCTTTTAATAGTACATTACGTAACTAGGGTGGTGAATTCGTGAATGCCCCAGATCGCAGGTGTTTGTGGCCCGAACCGAAGGTGAGGGCTATAAATATGCGCTCTGGGGCTTTATGAATTACCGCCCGTGTTGCGTACAAAATTTTACGTCTTCATCTGGCCACAATGCGAGTTTTCCCGTACGCGCAGCGTGCAGTAAAACTCGCATTATGGCCAGGTGTGACGTAAAGAACATTATTTGTCGCTCCCCTAACCCTGATTGTCTTACTATTATTATTGGCTGTCTGTGTATGTATTATATATTTTTATTTCTGATATTTGTGTACAATGTATGATTGTGTGTGTATGTTTATATATAGAGCTATTTATGTACGTATTTATATACTTACTAGCTTCTGCCCGCGACTCCATCCGCGTGAAACTCGTTTATACAAACGCTCGCAGATCCATACAAACTTTTACACCCCCATTTCACGATAAAAACTATCCTATATCACTTTCCATCAATCACGTCAAATCGTCAAACAAAAAATCACGTCAATTCGTCGCTCCGTTTTGCCGTGAAAGACGGACAAACAAACAAACAAACACACACACCTACACTTTCCTATTTATAATATTTAGTATGGATTTTGATTTTTGGCTGATTATAATCTTTGCACCACCTAAATACAACATAATCTAGTTTTACCTCTTCCTTCGTTACCCAAAGGTTGTCTGGAAGAGATCGCTCTTCAGCGATAAGAACGCTTGTTGTCTACCTCTACCTACATGTTATTGTATTGTTTCTCTTTCTAACTGCTTTGTTTGTGTGAGGTATTGATAAGAGTATTTGTATTATATAAGAGTATTTGTATTATATTGTATTGTATAGGACCTATACACTAGGCACCTATACTATAGGTAACTTACCGATTGTTGAATGTCTGGGCGTAATTTTTACTTAATCTTCAAGACGGCCACGGTAGACCACTCTGTCAAACAAATACAATGCGATTGCGTTCGCGCCGCGCGGTAGAAGCAACGTCGCGAAGCCATCGCTTCGACCTATTGGTCACTGATACAACCTCAAACAGTAAATCTATACCATTAGGTAACAGAAATATGTATATTTACCATTAAATATACTTAAATACCAATAGGTCGTATTTTTAAGTAAAATGTAACATGTTAGTCGAGCCGACATTTTGTTTGGTTATAATTGAGACGCATTATTGCAAATTGCCTAATTTACGTATGTTGTAATCACCTGAATCATCTGAATAATAACTACTAACGGTACTTCTATTATCCTATACTAACAAGTTATAAAATGTATACTCAATTTAATGTATATCCCATGCAATATTGTGATTCTCAATTACAAGCAATACATCTTGAACTTACAAAAAAAATTAATACTTGATTATTTCAATAGCCCATCGGTAGTTTTGAATCTAAACCTAACATAATGCACGTAAAAATTTTCCGCGCACTAGATTTCATCGTAATCTCATCTGCGTAATAGATCTAAATTATTTTGCATGAAGTAGTGGCCGCCATTACTATTATCGAAAAACTTTAGATTGGTTTTAGTTAGACATTTTGTTTCTGAGCGAAATAAAAACATATCCAAATATGTTTGTCTCGTTTTCTCCTCATCACTTGTCATTAAAAAAACCTTATCGAGTAATTAAATGGTAAATAAATACGTTGAGATCATGATTAAAAGGGGTAAAGTTTACCAAATTAATACATTGCAACTTCACGGCACGTCGTTTCGACGTCAAATCCATGTCGAAAAAATTACCTTTGTATTGACTTAATGGTCGAAATTTCTAAAACTACGTGGAAGTAACGTAGCCGGCACGTGCTTTTTTTCCCCACTTTGGTTGATTCCACGTCGATTCGAGGTCGATCCAAGGTAACTCATTTTGGTGACAGTGAAATTTGCGCCCTATAATAGGTGCTTTTATCGCAAATTTTTACCAAAAATGTTTGCTGGGTTAGCACACGCTAAACAAATTAAATCGCACAAAACTCGAAATAAATGATCTTGACAGCATTGCGACACGTGCTGAAGAGTTTTGTGCAATATTGTTTGTATAGGTATGTGTTCCTGAGCGTGTGCTAAACTTGAAGTAGCTTGGTTTTGTTTATATGAGGTTTGGCTTCACTTGACTGTTCGTAACGCTCCGTCTGTCTTTTTTTCTTGGTCTGAGGGTAACTTGCAATAGTTTTAATTTGTCGGGTATCGAAGGATGTCTGGAAGAGATCGCTAATTATGGATTAGCCCGCCTGTTTATCCCCACTTTTAAGTTTTTTGGTCCGTACTGATTTTGTCTACTGAGTTGTGCAATATTCAAATTGCATTCCCATTTGATTGCATTGTAACTTGATAGTGATGCAAAATTGTAAAGCAGGAAGTTCAGAATTCAGAAATTTCTTGACTAAGTAAATGAAATAACATGCAAAATAAATGCATATCCTTGCCGACTGTACACAATAGACCAATTGAATACTGTATCATATTTCTATGATAAGAAAAAGGTACCTACAATTTCCTTCATCAGTACATCACTTCCTACGCAAATCATAAATCATTACAATATTATGCTTACAGAACAAAAACACTTTTATAACGTGTGTCGTAGATGTTTATGTCAATTATGTGGACGTAAATAGATGGGAACTCATTTATTTGAAGATTTACTAAAATACCCTCGCAAAATAACGTTGTTCGACATAGTCAAAACCTTGAGAATTTACTTTTTAGTACATACATACGTAGCAGTGATCGGAATAGGCAGAGTATAAATACCTAAACTTAGTATAACAAAGTGATGATATACGTAGGCACGTAATATACTCACTCCCGTAACCCTTTGGGGTAGGCAGGGACCGAAGCATGTAAACCACAGCTACATATGTATAGCTAGCTTTATTTTGTACCGAGCAACCTAGGCTCCAGTCCAGGCGATAATACGGGTGGAGACTCAAAATGTACTCGTATTATTACTCCAAAAGAAAGAAGTCAAAAAAGTATGTCTACTGACGAAAATCCCATTCAGATATCTCAAAGAATTACGAAGCTACAACCGTTTTAATATTGCTTGTTAGAGAGAAAACGCTCGCAGATAAATATTTAGTACCACCCAAGGGACACGCGCAGGGTTGTGGTAGGTAGCTCCCGCGGACGCGAGATGGACGCGAGTGCGAGTGACAGTTGTCCCCCATGTGTCAAGAGAGTAGGCAACTCGACTGTTAGCTCGGCTTAACGACTACTGTCATAAACAGAAGCCGGGATCAACTGCTTAGCGTGCCTTGCAAAGCACGCAACTACCTACTTATATCGTTGAACGGCAAATTTGAAACTGGCTTGTGAACTAACTCGCATATTCGTATGTACTCGTAAACTAACTGATGGCTAAGAATAAATGACTAATGATTGAAATAGGGATCGTGTCGAAGTTTCAGAGTAGTATTAGGATACTGATTGCACATATGTGCGCTACATCGGCTAGAGATGTTTGTAAGCGGCGTCTAGATATTCTCCTTTGCAGATAGAGTTAAATTGTGTAGTAGAGAATCTTCAAGACGCACGAAAGTAACTGGAAATTTTCCAAATTTGAGAAAGTTTATATTGAAGGGTATTTCGGTACTAAATGGAAACTTACCTTGATTTTTCGTGAACGCATCCCAAAAACGTTGACAATGTTTGCATTTTTTCAGAATTCTCTGCAGTTTTCATAACTAGACTTGTCTAGCTAGTCTCAAAGCACCACTGACCTCTAAACTAAAGTCTTTTAAAAAAAACACAAATTCATCAAGATTTAATGTGCGTAAATCCGTAGTCATAAGGTTATACGTACACTGGTTCCCCGACGCGAGTTGTCTAAACTTTGTGAATACCTTGGAGTAAAGTCAACACTTTATGAGTACGCTCTTGACCTCATATTTAATAGTAACATACATACGACGAATCCTGCACTGCGATTACGACCTAGTTTAACTGATGCCAAATTTCATCCACTTCAGGGCTATTAACCGCGAAAATCTTTGGAATATCTTCATCTCTACAGCACTTGCACTATTCAAGAGTTTAAGAACTGTCATTTTCGGGCGTTCTCGGCAGTAGCTTTTTACCCACTAACTACCGTACTGCAGCACATTCAACGGTGTTTTGTGACCGCTGGTATCGCTAATCATATGACAGTCAAAATATTGTATTAGAATATATGCAGCTTTAATTATCACACTCCCATAAATAAAGTTCCACACCCTTTTTCATCCCTTGATGTAAAAACTATCCTTTCCAGTACTGTAGCACCTTGTTAGATGTTGGAGGGGCAATGGCGCACTGGCTTTTCCATGGTCAGACGAGGCGGGCACTATTTGAGTTAGTGAGGCTCTCAATAATCGAAGTTAAGGTAGGTCTTCTTGAATATGGAGCGTCATAATCGCTAAGCGATAAAGCTCTTTAAAAAGATTTTAAAAATACCTATGTCCTTCCAAGAATCTCAAACCAATCCCATACTTACTCATCTAAATAGGTAGCAGGCAGAGTTATTTTCGCTTGTAATTTAGTAGGTTATAGTAATGATGGTAGTTGGACCAAAAAGGTGTCAGATTGGTAGCCACTTATAGGTAAAATGAGCGTCGGCCGTCCCCCGGCTCGATGGGTGGACGATATTAGGAAGATAGCGGGTCACTTCTGGATAAGATTAGCTCAGGATAGGGACGGGTGGCGTACTCGAAGAGAGGCCTGTGCTCAGCAGTGGGCGGTTACGGGCTGAAAATGAGGATGATGATGATGGGTTTGCTTTACGCCAGTATACCTGAATTTAATCTGATCTATAATTCTAATATTGGCAAGAGCTTGCTATCAAGCAAGGTGGGAACAAATATGTCGAAGTCCATTTGTAAACATGAATGGATACTAGTGAATGCAAGCGAAATTAACTCTGACACCTGTTATATCATTCACAAAACTCACCTCACCAGTCTCTAGTATAACCTGACCCCTAACACTTTACAACTTTGCATAACACTAGTACTTATTCTGTGGGTATATTAGGTAGTAGTTCAGATTTCTTTAGATCATGATCAATTTTACACCTCTGGCGAAATCCCTCCTTCAAGATGTCCGCAGACAGAATAACACACATCACATCACATCATTAGCCTATAAAAGTCCCACTGCTGGGCACAGGCCTCCTCTCATGTATGAGAGGGAACAGAATAACACCACTACTTATTTGCTCTGTATGCAAGTGGTTTGTTCCTGGTGGTGAGCAAGGTCGCCAGAGCTCCCGAGGAAATGTTATTCAGAACGACCTGTATTTGTCTCTTGTTTTCGACACAAAGTCCTCAACTCAGGTATTATAGAGTCGGCACGGCGTTTGTGGCTCACCATCGTCGCTTACCCCTATCGTCCTCATCCTCCAATATTCCCGGAAATGCCCTTAAAGGATCCCGGGGTCCGCTTTGACACCTAATCCCAAAATTTGGCATAGCCACTAGTTTTACGAAAGCGACTGCCATCTGACCTTCCCACAGGGAAAACTAGACCTTATTGGGATTAGACCGGTTTAGACCATTAGACCTTCACCGAAAAGCTAACGGTAATAGATATTCCATAATCCATACATAAGTTCCAAGAAACCATTGGTACGAGCCGGGATTCGAAACCGCGACCGCCGCTTGACAGCCTTTTTTTTTTCTTTTTTTTATCGCTGGGAAAATGCGTTTATCCCCCCTAGCCTCAAGAGTCTAGGGGGGGCGCATACCCCCCGGGCCCGGGGAAGGCCAAGGTGGGGGGTTATGTAGGGCTCTCTCCTCCCGCAACCCCCTCCGAGCTAGTCGGAGGGAGGGGAGGAGAACTACCCACTAAAAACCCAGCGGCGTTACCCTCACTGCCGTTGTAGGGGGACGCCATGGGGTCGCAAGCATTCTACCACGACGTCCCCCCGACCGCTTGACAGCCTGCCTGAACCACTATCCAGTGGCTTACCCCTATGTTATTAAAAAAATCGGTCAGGCTAGATTATCTGTTCATGCCAATATCGTTATACTAGTTCACCTAACCGGTTGCTAGTAAGTGTTGTGAATTAGCCCTGCAACGATTAATACCGCAAATATCACGCCTGGAGTGCCAAGAACAACATTTCTGTTCTCGGCATGACGTCAGCACTGAAATGGTTTGATCCTTAATTATAAGATGTTAATCATTATCACCTAAGCCTCACACTTCGTTAGTGTATGGTGAATTTCCGCCGCCGAAGTCATCCGTATCTCTGTGCTAAGCATTGATTTTGTATGGAGTAGCCGCGATCTAAATCTGCCCAGCGGAATTCGGTCGCGGAATTGAACCTATCTCAATCTTTATTAGCGTAAAAAGTGTTTTATATGACCTCAACATAGAAACCATTTTTTTAAAAATGCAGCGGATTCCTGAAGCCTACCTGTAGAGTGCAACATGTCATCGATATTATATTCATCAGCCGGGAGACGTCTACTTAGGCGGATCATACAGAGATTTGGGTTCGTGTCTGTTCTGTAGACAATGCCAACTGCACAGCTATCACTCGACGGCGCGCGAGCTCTCTCGAATTTTCTCGCACTATCCGTCCCTTTCTTATTAGAACACTTAGAACAAGAGGTATATTCGAGAAAAATCGAGAGTATGTCGCGGCCGTCCCATGATAGACTTTCAGGGCAACAAAGTCAAATTTTTTGTTGGACTCTTATTAATCCGCATAAACGGCGTCTCCTGCAATCAAATTTTTTTTTTGTACATGGAGGCCCTATTGACCACAGGAATGACGAAAAATCATGATCTCTAATTAATAACCAATCCTTACAATGTTAAAATCACAGCGGAAGTTGAAGTCATCTTCCGCTACGGTTTTAAGACGCTAAAAATAAATCGCTTTATTGTTTGAATATCGCCGGTCCATGGATGAAAACATGCAATGCATTGAGTCGACAACGCAAGAAATGTTGGATGAGATGTGGTATCTTCGATATTATCTAATTAATGATCATCATCATCATCATATCAGCCGAAAGACGTTCGCTCCTGGACATAGGCCTGCCCCAAAGAGTGCCACAATGACCGCTCCTCCGCCACCCGCATCCAGCGGACTCCCGCGACCTTTACCAGGTCATCAGTCCACCTTATCAGTGGTCTACCCACTCTACCCACGCTGCGTCATCCAGTAGATATACGTGGTCACCACTCCAGAACATTTCCGCCCTAACGAAACGAACGAAGTAATCCAATAATAAAGAGTTATTAATACTTAATGGTTAGGTACTTCCACTACTATTTTTCAGTTATAGGTACCAACTTCGAGAAAGAGATCAATTGTCGAATCCGACTCGGCTGGGCAGCGTTCGGGAACAACAGCGGAAAGCAATATAACCGATGTAGCCCTCCGAATCGCTAAACTTAAGTGGCAGTGGGCGGGGCACATAGCACGTAGAACCGATGGCCGTTGGGGCGGAAAGGTTCTCGAGTGGCGACCACGTGCCGGAAGGCGCCGTGGGTACCTAGGCCCCCCACAAGGTGGACTGATGACCTGGTAAAGGTCGCGGGAGTCCGCTGGATGCGGGTGGCGCAGGACCGATCACTTTGGCATTCTTTCGGAAGTCTTTAGGCGGATATGATGATGATGAAATAAGACGGGGTCAAAATGACAGCAAACCCAAACTATTCGGGGATTCCAATTTCCAAGCCATGATTAGTAGATATCACAGTTTTCAAGACACGTACCTGTAACCATGTCAACTAGCGAAAGAAAAAAGTCGATTGGCCCACAACGCAACATATATAGTGACATAGCGTCATCGCGGATATTAGCTGTATATTTTAGGACAAAGAAAAAAGACCGATAAAAGCTATTCCCTCTGGGTCTAATTATTATTACATACGAGTGAATTTCACCTGGCCTGTGAATAAAGATTTTACTGTTACATGTAAATACAGATCTGAAAGCCACACACACTTAGAATCGTCTACGCACACAACACACTGCCGACTTTTACAACCGTTATTTAAGAGACCAATTGTCGTCATAAAAAAAGCATGGCATTGGACACTATTTTGGTTTTATGCTCGTAATACTAGCGATAAATTGCGGGCTGAATGTGACGTGAGGCGACGACAATTTCATATCTCGTGGGGGCGGACGACAATTGATTTTTGGGGTTCCGTAGTCAACAAGGAACCCTTATAGTTTCGGCATGTATGTCCGTTCGTTCGTCAGCTCAGTAACCATTACTACTATAGAAAACTGTAATTCGACATGGGTATAGTAAAATCAATAACGCCGCCGCCGACAAAACAGTAGAATAATATATTTTTTTAGTGTACCTCCCCTACACCTAAAGTGGGTATGTATTTTTTTTTCTCGATTAACCTGTAGTGTGGGGTATCGTTGGATAGCATGTTAAAATATTATGGGTTTCTCAATATCATTTTTTAACGTGATTCGTTTGTGCTCGGCAACAGTGACTCTTTACTGAATAGCAGGTGTTAAATAGTACATTACTGCAAAGACCAGTACTTACCTAAGTAAGACACTCTGCACGAGTATGATTTAGCCGGCCGAGCCAAAGGCGAATAATGTATAGTGCTTTTCTCAAAAATAATAGTAACAAAACACGATTGAACTGAATTTTCCGCGTCTTTACTTAGTAGAATACGGTCAACCTCAATGTACCTTCTTTTTTTAAAAGGTCCCTCACTGCCTATACAACCTTGTTTGCTTATCTTTGTAATGGGATTTTTGCGTTTTCCTTGGACACTTAGTTCTAGTAGGTAATTGTCCCGGATGAGTAACTTTCGGATACTTCACAGATGTTATGGGACCATTTCATACTATTTTTGAGAAAAGGTGGGTTCCTTCGGTCCCACCGCCGTGGCACACCCTGTATATCTAAATAATTATCGACGCAATCTCTCCAACCTTAACCCATTCGGTCGATGACCGCCCGAATTGCCCTGAAATGATCTCATGCCAAAACGATATATATAAAATTTTAAACAAATACGTAGGAATATGTCACCTTTTCTGCTACTGAGATATTTTTATTGTTTACGTAAAGCGGAGAGTCAATGTCTTCATTCTAATGGGGTTGGCAACTGTCAAATGTTTGACTAGATGGCGCCATCATAGGTTTTACCTAATCACTAGATTTGGCTTAAACAGCTTGATTCTAAACAAAGAAATTCCGAAAAAAAAACAAGAATTTGACAGTTTTGGTAGGACTGACAGGTAAAACCTATGCTGGCGCCATCTGCAAATACCTTCGCCCGGCCAACCCACAGATTACAGAGAAAAGCAGATAGGCCCTAATAAATTGAACGTTTTCTATACATCCGATGTCTTCTCACTTACGTACTGAACGCAGAGTAAGAAAGGGATAGAACCATGTTATCTGACAGGTCTTCATACGTCATTGTCTCCGCTTTCTCGCTCGCACGATGTAATTCGCTCTCTCGCTCGCTCGAGATTTAGTGCACAGAAAGATATTTTCTTACAAGTTATCGATATCGATATTTACTGTTAATAAATTCGTAATATGCGATACTCGTAAGTAAATTGTATTGCTATCCATACTATGCAAAAATTAATATGGTACTTACCAAATAGAAAACAAAAACCATTACACGACTACGAATATAATAAACTGCATTCATGTTTCATATGTTCGCTACAAATTAAATTATGCAAATACATAGGTAGTCAGACGAGTTACTTTTTATGTCTCACTATTTTGTGGATCTTTAGTGGAACACATTTATTTTTAACCGACTTCTGAAACTTATCAATTCCGCTGGCTCTTTATTTTTTTATGTATGTTCCTCGATTACTCTTAGACGCCTGGACCGATAAGAATGGTGTTTTGTTAGAAAAGGTGGTCCTAGGCAGGTCAGGATCTGAAGATGGGATCCTGGAGAAATCCAGGGCAATCTTCAAATCTTATTTTGAAACGATTTGGGTACTTTGAAATCGTGCATTTGCTTTCAGAAAGCAGTTCATGCGGTAATATGGAATGTGGCTTCGTGAAGTATTGATTTGAAGTCGATTAAAACTTTGTTTTTAAAGTAGGCTAACACAAAATAACAACGCAATTATATTCCTGAAAATATCTCATTTTAATAAGAAAGTTACATCTAATGCTTTAAATAATAAATATCCAATTATATAGAACTTTTTGCAATCAGTAAACTTGCATCACCTGAAGAGGCAATGCAGATGTCTTAGGTATTGTATCTGGTAGCCTTTCATTACTGCTCAGCATCATTTTGTTGTAGTTGCCTTCTAATTGTTGATCCTGGTGAGATCCCTGCATTAAATACAGTAACGAAAACATTATTATACAATATCTATCAGTTGAGCTGCTTAAGTATGAACAGGTAAACAACAAACCGACACAGAGTTACTTTCCCATGTATAATACATATTATAGTAGTTATGGATATATAAAGAAAATCAATGTACTAATACAAATTCTTTGCATATACAAAACTTAAATGAAACGAACTCATCTGGAGGGACCTCAGAAATGTCAAGTAATAAAATAAATAAAACTCACTATACCAACTTACCTGAAGCGGCCTCTGAAAAACTGTAGGTATCGCCTCTGGCAGCAAGTGTTTTATATTTTTAATAATAACGAAACAGTTAGTTTCGAAATGTTTCGAACATATCATCCTATGGTGTTTTTTCGGCGTCCAATTATTGCGCCCTACTGCGTCAATCCATTTTTTTTGAAGATTATTATTTACCGGAAACCTGAAGTTAACAGTTAAAACATGTAACATTAAAATATTTTGTCTAAACGCCTACATGAATAATTCATGTCGACGAAATATCGATATATACATGGTAACAACACTACCCATGTTTACGACAATTGTATTTTTACTAAAAATCCCAAAAATATCAAGTTTGATCCATGTAAAAAGTACTTATCCGATAGTATCAAGCATCTGCTGTAATCCCAGACCATTATATTGCGTAATGTACATGAAATATTTGAAAAATAACCAAATGATTCTTACCGATGAAATCCGATTGTTTCTCCGGTCTTTTTTAACAATCTAGCGTAACTTCGGCAGTACGGAACTGCACAAGCCATTGTGCCACTTCATACAACTTAAATCATTAACTTATTACAGAAATATTTAGTTTTTCAACACAATATTCTTGAAATAACCAACTTTCCTCAAGATTCACAAGAGATTTGACGTTGATTTGACTTTGACAGATTGTTTAGCATTTAACACCGTGGTTAACAGTTTTTGGAGACAAGTCGTCAATAGACTCAAAATACCATACTATTCGTCTCATTCTAACTCACATCAGCTGACCATAGGCAGTGACAGAGACAACTATATGAAACATCGTCTTGCTTTATACTGCGCGTCTGTATTCTTATTAGTCTGTGGGCCAACCCCATTATGAAGGATTCTTTACTGCAATTAGATTTATGTTTACTTATAAACTCTTAGATAAATATTACTTTAGAATTTATCAAAAGCAGCATTTGCATTTATTAATGTTTAGCTATAGCACGTAGAACCGATGGCCGTTGGGGCGGAAAGGTTCTCGAGTGGCGACCACGGAGGTACCTACCGGTAGGCGTGGTGGACTGATGACCTGGTAAAGGTTGTGGGAGTCCGCTGGATGCGGGGGCGCAGGACCGGTCACTTTGGCACTCTTTGGGGGAAACCTGTCCAGCAGTGGACGTCTTTCGGCTGATATGATGATGTTTAGCTGACCGCGCGGTTTAGCTCGCGTATTAAATCATTTAAGATCGTAGGCAGAGAAGCAAGATACAATACAATAAAATATAGCCAAATAAGAAAGAAAGAAAGAAATAAAGAAATCATTTATTCGTGGACAAAACAATGGGTATAAAAAACAAAACACAGTAACGTAAAAGTAGCAGGTCCACGAAAAGGCCCCGACTCAGCATGGTGCTAACCTAGAAGGCCAGCGCTGGTCTTCCGTCGGACGGAACCTTTACATGAGTTACCTCCTGGAAGGCAACACAAAACTAATACCTACGCTAAACATATTTTAGGGAATACATAGGTATCTTAAGTAAAAAAACCAATAATGTAAGTGCAATAGAGATAGAGATATCCGAACTTCGACATTTCAAGTTCGTGGTTATAGCTCAGAGTGGCACGGCAGATTGCAGCGTGTCCATTCTATACATAATTTGTATACTGAAAAATGTTTTTTTTTTTTTTCAATCAGATGCATAGTTTCGGAGATTATCCTTACCTACAAATTTATAGAACTACAAACTTGCATTTCACAGACTTTTCACTTGCACAAACACTTTTTTTTTTTTATTAGTATAGACTAGCTCTCCCCCTTGGCTTTTCCCGCGCTGTGGTACGACATTTATAAGACAGTGTAGACTCGTAAGATGAGTCATATTTTTTTATACAACGACGGTGGCAAACAAGCGTACGGCCTGCCTGATGGTGAGCGGACACCGCAGCCTATAGACGCATGCAACTCAAAGGAGTAACATGGGCGTTAGCAACCCTTGATATGTTTGCGGATTCGCCGTGTCGACAGTTACCTCTCAACACAACGCATCCTCGGGAGCTCTGGCGACCTTGTTCACTTCCAGGAACGCAACACAACACTACTACAGAGCAAGTAGTTGTGTTATTATGGCTGTGGTCTTCTGCAAGGCGGAGGTACTTCCCCAGTTGGGCTGCTCCACATTCGAGCGGGATGACATTTCGCTGTGCCCAACCTCACCAAAGGCATAGTACATTTCACCTGCTTTAGCGTGTTTGTGTTATACCTACTGTTATAATCTGCAAGGTTACTCTATAATATAAATTATAGAGACTGAAGAGATAACATGATGATTATGATATGACCCAGACTGAGCAGATCGTTTTTGTTTATTTGGTTCATCTTCCTCCTAGCATTTTCCCCCATTTATTTATTTGGCTCACAAAACAAGTTACAGTCAATTACAGAAATACAATATTAACATAAAGGTTCCGATCTGGACTATAACTCTAAACATATATGTGTGCACAGAAAGGAATACAATTAAGGGAAGGAAGGGCGCTTATTAGAAAAAATGTACAACTAAAAACTAAACTAAACAAAAACAAAACACAAACATTTTAGAAAGTTGGTTATTATGAACGCAGCCTACGTGCAGAACATACCTTTGATAGTTTTTTTAAACGAGGGTAGGCTACAATTGAATATGTCTATGGACGGATTCTCGGTACCTAACGGTTTCGTTGTACAAGCGACACATTCTTGTTTCAAAGGCTACCCATTTCAACATAGCTCACAGTCTTGGTCGCAGACCGTAATTCAGAAGTCCAAACTCAAGGTTTGCCAGCAAACGTGCAATGAAGCGTGTCTTAGGAAACACTACCAGAGGCGTCTTTAGCCCACGTGTGCAAATGCAAACATTACTCTAGCGCCCCCTAGTAAGCGCGCGGTCAAAATAGAATGGTAGCGGCGGCGCTCGGCGCCCCCTAGGACCGCTGCACCCGTGTGCAACGCACTCCCTGCAACATACGTAAAGATGCCTTGCCGAAGTGGAAGAGTGGAACTGGGTCGGCCATGTTTGCCGTTTGGATCCGCAGGGGAGGTGGGCTCATGCAGTTATTTGGTGGTTGCCACAGGACAGACACCGGCACCGGCATGTACTTGTAGCGATGAACGTAAATCGCGGAGTGTCCCGCGCCTGGCTTGACCAAGGATGAGTGGAAATCCAAGAGCCTTTGCTCAGGAGTTAAAGGAGGAGCTAAAAGAGCTCGAGGGTCCGCTTTGGCACCCAGGATTTGGTGTAGACACTAGTTTTACGAAAGTGATTGCCATCTGACCTTCCAACTCAGAGGGATAATTACCTATCTGTTTCGGATTTCGGTAGAGTAGAGGGACGAATGTATTATCTACGAACTATGCTAGCCTGCTTTCATCTCGCTAAACCAATAAATTTCCAAGTTTACGTTGACGGCTATTTAGGTAAACTGTTTACATCAATCATAGGTATTAATGAAGTTATTTGTAAACATTCGGTCAATCTAGCTTCCGCGATGACGCAACTTCCTTTGACTATATATATGTATACGCACATCTAGCAACGTAGAAGTACTACATGACTACAAGTTACAAAATATCAGAAAAGTTCTTGGAAATTTCAAAAACTTTAATGAGAATTTAGAAATACCGTCAAATGCTGCAACTTAATTATATTTTTCAACCCGCAACCCGTATTTGCGACATGGTTGGAAAATGATTAGTGTTGCCGCAAAAACGGGTTGCCAGTAAAATGGAGCTTTTGCCGCCATTATTGCCACAAAGAGTAGTTGGCACAGTTGAAGCATTTGACGGTAATTTATTATTTTGATGTAAGTACCTAGGTAAACAAAAACTTCACCTCACCGTCAAATATGCCTATCTTAACAGTAGCAAGTAGGTACAGTCAACTGCAAAAACATCGATACGGCGAATGGTACAAAAACATGTATACACGACTTTATTCACATAACATTGAGGATTGAGGTCATGTCGTGGCTTTGGTGTTTTTTTTTTTGTGAGAGAGATGTGAGAGCAGGACAAATGCATTGAGTACCTAACACAAACACAACATTATTTCTGAGCAAGTACACAAGTACCTACTTTAGTGGCTAGTAAAAATATTACCTAAATGATAAACAAAAATTAGGTCATCGCTATCAAATCAAAATGTTTCCAAACATGTTTTTCCAGTCCAGACATATGCCTGGCTGGAATCAAACTTAAACCTACTCGATAATTTCAGCGCTCCAATATCCGATCTCTTGGCGGAACGCCAGAAACATTATTAATATTTACGTGTCCGTGGCGCGGAATTAAACACGTTTCTGATTTTTTAGTGTACAGAAAACAAATTACAATGATTCACTAATCTAAATATGCAATTTTAGGTTATCCGTACATGCAGGTGAAATTGTTTCAAATGAAGATGTTTTGTTTTTTTAAGATTATAATGCAGTGGCATAAAATGTGTATAGTTTTTTCTTTTTTACAAATCATGCTTAAATAAAATTTCGTTCTTCCAATTTTCTAAAGAGCCAAAAGTTTTGATTTACTTAGCATTACAAAAACATGACCTTGGTTTTGTTTACATTTTTAAATTAAAAAACAAAATAATAATACCAGGTATTAATAGAATCTACTATTTTAGCAATAAAACCTGTTTAAAATACTACCTAACTACGACTGTTTAAAACCCACATAAAATTATTTGTTTAGAGATTATTTTGTATTTAGTTGATGTTATGTTTCCCGAGCGAAATGAAGATGTCGGTTTAAAATTTTAATGCTCTGCTAAATGGCTGTTTAGATTTATGCTCAGGTAGAATTTATTTCTGGATTTTAATGTTTACCCAGTCTTACTTTTAGGTGGAACTAAAATCTTAAAATTGTTTGTGTGACTTGTGTGTTTGTATTTATATTGTGTTAATAACCCCCTTCTCCTTCGGGCAATCGGGTAAAAAGTAGTCGGTGACGAAATCCAAAATTACAATTCCCGTGAGGTGTTGGGTTAGAATTAGAATAGGACTACCCTCGTAGTGCCCGATTTCTTTCCGTAGTTGTAGTAATGGGAATAGGGTCAATATGGTTGTAGTGTGTTGTGGGCGAGGGCTTACCAACATATCTTTGCGATATCAATCACATTTTCACCTTACTAGGTAGCTATAAGATGTTAGTGCGAGAGATTGTATGCTGTATGTCCGACATAAACCCCCCCAAGTTACATAACGTAAACATCCGAGTGCTCGTCACACTGGTCTAATAGATAGACACTTTTAATCTTATGTCAAAACAATAGAGGAGAACAATAGGTGTCTTAAGGTGTCGATCATTGGGACATTTACCTTATGCTACCTCTATTCTATAGACGTTGCTCAACCAAACTTGGTAATTGCTTGTAATTTACAATGATTTATTTCTTTTCATTCGCAGGTCAACACTGGAGCCCCGCTGATGTTCGCTGAGGAGCTGAAACAGACGTTAGAAAAATATCTCTTCGGAATGTGCCCTACCGGCTTCAAGGTATTATATATACCTGCATTCGTACAAAATTGCATGACAGAACTAGCAAGCGAAAGTTAAACCCACAATACAATACAAATATTCTTTATTGCTCACCAGACATAGTAGACAGTAGAAAAATAGTGCTAAATTAAACATAAACAATGGCAGACAACAGGCGGTCTTATCGCTAAAGAGCGATCTCTTCCAGACAACCTTTGGGTGGTAACCCACTATATTAACTTGACTGTGATTTTTTGCTGTGAATAAATGTTTATTATTTTTTCTTTTCCTTCTATTATATGTCTGTTTTTCTACTGTTCGTTTCCTGACCCCGTATAATGGTCGTCCTTTTCACACGATAAGTGATAAGATAGAGCGACCGTCACTGGCTAATACCGTAGGATAGCTCGAGGCGACGCTCTTAATCTTGTCACTTATCCCGTGATAAGGCCGACCATGATTCGGGGTCTGTTCTCAACTCAATTGCTAAAAGGCTAACTGGAAGAGATCACTTACAGGGATAAATTAGCCTTTGTACCGCCTTAAGCAGTTTTTAACCGACAATAAAAACGGAGGAGGTTCTCAAGTCAACGCGTGTATATATATATATATATATATATATATATATATATATATATATATATATATATATTACGTATGACCACGCATAACTATTTGGAGAGTAGTCCGATTTTGATAATTCTTTTTTTATTAGAAAGGGTATACCTCAAAGTTGGTTCCACATAAATTTTAAATAAAAATTCTAACCCTAAGGGTAGGAAAACAGGGGATGATTGATTGTTCACTTACTGATTGAAATGTATGACCACATATGCAGAGAGTAATCACAAATATTGCATGTAAGTAACTAGTAATTTAGTTAGTAATTAACCAAAGTAAGCCACTGAAAATTTAAAAAAATAACTTTTTAACAAAAAAATTAAACCACTGAAAAAAAACTAAAAAGCAAAAAATAATAAACCTTTCTTATTTAGTTAAATAACTAAGTTCTTAAATTAATCTAAGTGTACCTAATTAATTTTGAGTCGGCGCCAACTCAAAATTACTTAGGTACACTTAGATTTATTTAAGAACTTAGTTATTAAGGTTAATAAAAAAGGTTTAATATTTATGTGATTGTTTGGCGCTGACTCAAAATTACTTAGATATACTTAGATTCATTTAAGAACTTAGTTATTTTACTAAATAAGAAAGGTTTATTATTTTTTGCCCTTTAGTTTTTTTTTCGGCGGTTTAATTTTTTTGTTATGTATGTATTTTTCACCATTTTCGCGTACCATTAAAGTATTAAATACATATACACACGTACATACACACAGTCAGAATGTACGCGTATGATGAGTAGCACGTAATTGTATTAAGTGGGTTCAACTCGCGTTTGCCAGACTCTAAGTAGATACAATCAAGTGTATAAATATGTATCGTACTAATCTTGTCATAAATATGTACCGAAAAGTCAGAAAAATTTAATTCACCGACATAAAACACATGGATACATATTTGTGAGTAAGTTATACAGTTTAGTTGTGCAATCTTTAAGACAATCTTTCAAAAATATCTACACATGCGTCAGTAACTAACAACAGATTAGATACTTTTGAAAGGTTGTATGTACTAAGTCGCTTACTATGGGCCTCATAAAAAGGCTCAAAGTCACCCAAATAGCAATGGAGAGGGCCATGTTGGGAGTTTCTCTGCGTGATAGCATCAGAAATGAAATGAGGCTCCGGATCGCTAACCTTAAGTGGCAGTGGGCATAGCACGTAGAACCGATGGCCGTTGGGGCGGAAAGGTTCTCGAGTGGCGACCGCGTACCGGAAGGCGCGGCGTAGGTAGGCCCCCCACAAGGTGGACTGATGACCTGGTAAAGGTTGCGGGAGTCCACTGTATGCGGGTGGCGCAGGACCGGTCACTTTGGCACTCTTTGGGGGAGGCCTATGTCCAGCAGTGGACGTCTTTCGGCTGATATGATGTATGATGATATTTTGCACTCGGCTGCACAATATACTTTTCGCTACCTACTTCAAAAAAGCCTTGAATTTGCTGGAAATAACTTTAGCACCGTAGTTTATCGTTTGTGGACTTTGTGGTCACTCAGAAGTGTTTTCTAATGTTCACACATCTTTATAGCCATGTAATGCTGTGTCAAGAACACTAGTTTACACAATATTTACTAACTGACGTGCCTTAGATTTAAGGGTAATGGTTTGATTGTTTGTATGTTAGTATGTCCGTCTATGAAAGGATTTGCCCTTACAATACCAAACAAAATATTTTTTTTAAAGTGTGAAACATTATTGTTCTTTGGTTTGTATGTAGGCCATATAGGGTGTATGTTAGATCAGGAACTGCTTGTAAACAAAGAAAGAAAATACAGTCATATAATTATTAATTTTGTATTAAGGCGCCGTAGGTTCATGGTCTTCTCTCCCTCTCACTGAGCATAAGCGTGAGCGAGATGGAAGTGCGTGCTTGGAAGCGCGGAAATCATGTTTTTTAATTTTAATTTTTTGGCCGTTTAAATAAGTAAAAAGTAAACACTGATTTCCCTATATTGCCGATTTTTAGAAGCCATTTTAATATTTTTAGCTTTTGTTCGTAATTTGTAACAAATATTTTAAGTGTATTTTAGACACTTTTAGACCTATGTTCGTGGTTTTTTTCTATCCAGCGAAAAATGCTTAAATCATGTTTCTAAACACTGATTTCCTTGCAGAAAAGCCTCAAGATTACTATTCGTATTTTTTTTAAACCATATTATTATAAACAGACGCATTATATTGTTTCAAAAACACTGTTCGCTTAACTTCGCTGAACCTACGGCGCTTTAAGCATTAACGCTGCTAACGAAATCATTTTTAAATTAAAAGAAAAAGTTAATACTCCGATCCGGATTCGAACCGGCGACCACAGGCATTCACGGCCCGTCGCTACTAACCAACTGAGCTATAGGAACAATCTGTTTCGGCCACTAAATCTTTCAATCAGTTCCTTCTTACAACTCCTTAGGGAGGTGTGCAGCGACATCTACCAGAAGACGTAGGCTTCTTAACGCCACCAACGTCTGAAATCATATAAATAAATAATCATATCATTATTATTATACTTTAAATCCGATTTCAAACATTATTTCACCAACGGGAATGGTCTGCGGTATGGACATCCAAATCCATACTAATATTATAAATGCGAAAGTGTGTCTGTCTGTCTTTCTGTCTGTCTGTCTGTCTGTTACCTCTTCACGCATAAACCGCTAAACCAATTTGGATGAAATTTGGTATAGAGATAGTTTGAGTCCCGGGGAAGGATATAGGATAGTTTTAATCCCGGAAATCATCTCTTAAGGGGGTGAAACGGGAGTGAAATTTTGTATGGAGCTGCAATATAACCGAGTTCCACGCGGACGGAGTCGCAAGCAGAAGCTAGTAAGCTATATTTTATTCCTGTGGCTTGGCTAGTGTTGACGCCGGCAGCAAATTACAAATAAAAAACAAAAAACAAAATGGACGCGGCAAATTATGTTAAATTGGGGCAAAACGTGTAACAAATGCCCGTATCTATCCAGTCCCCACCCCACATAAGTCGTCTGGCGATCTGCCAAACGCCCTGTATATTATACAGATAACCGTCAACTTTATCCAACTAGCATTTTGACCTCTGATACAGTATTGGAACAGTAAATACATTATTTTTATATTACCAATAAACAAAATTTACGTTTATTGATCGGGAAACGTCTGAACTGTTATCACACAATAAATTAAGTAATGAAATAAGTTACAACTACAGTGCCTACAGTTTTCTGTCGCACTGTAAATTCACTGTTATCTCGCCTTTAGTCAATTAAGTTAAAATTTTGTTAATTACTTCAACCTCATACGTTATAAATCAAGCATTGTCCACAACGATAAGTGACAAAACGGAAAGCTAGCTTAGACCCGCTGGAGCAAGCTTCCATAGACTACAGTGACCGCTCACAAGCAGGCGGGCACGCTTGTTTGCCGTCGACACGGAATAAAGAATGCATTCGAATAAGTCCATTCGAAAAAGAATAAGGATTCTTTATTACGTGACCGTCGACGTATATAAATCCCGTAGGTACCCATTAGGTATCGTAATACACTCACTTCTACACTTGTTTTCTTCAGTAGAGATAAATAACGTTGTGTAATGTAGTATCTTTCGCAGATGCCGCTCGCCAACAAGCCGAAGAACGCGACCACGCCCACTTGCGACCTTGACACGGAACAGCAGGACCTGGCTGGCAGGTACGTGAAGCTGGGACGTGTCATATACACGCTATGAGGACAGCCCCCCTTAGGTGGTTGTCACACTGCCGTCGCGTCTCGCTGCGAGACGCGGAGCAACGAACTCGCATGCGGAGACAACGCACCCACGTCCGAGTTTTCTCCGCATCTCCGCCCGCAGCTGCGATGCGCGACGTCCCGCGTTCTTGCACTAAAATCCGTACGGCACTGCGGAGCTCGGTGTGACATACCCTGCGGCACGCACCGCATCTCCGTCCGAGCGCGCGAGTCGTCGTGCGTCTCGCTCCTCCGCGCGTCGAGGCGGAGCCAGTGTGTCGTACTATGCGATTTTTCTGTACAAAATTAAGATTCTACATACAGTCAAGGTATTTAAATTCCTACCCACCTAAGGTTCAATATTGTATAGCAAACAGTCATCATAAGAGCTATCTAAGCACAACGTTACTTGACATATCAGAATCATTTGTTTGTGTTACTAGGCAACTGATATGATTACTTAAATTACGTTGACATGGTGAACTGTAAAACGTCAAGGCACTGCTAAAAATGGATGACAGTAATCGAAAATCTAACAAAATATGACATATATTTATATACTATTTGAGCTCGCAATACTTCACGGTTTGCGGCAAGCATTTTATTATTTTTCAAATTAATTTCGTATTTGAAAATTATTTCACAATTTTCTCGATTGACATTGACATGAACTGACATTGTGTTTAATTATTTATTAGATAAGTAAATGACTTCGCAAAGAGGTTATCTGTAATGTGCAGTGACAAATAATAGGTATTGAATTGACATATCAATACTAAAATGAAAATGTCGACCTTAATGCATCGTGAATGCCTAACAACATTTCAACAAAATGGGTAGGAAATTAAATTGCTTGACTGTACAAAGTTAAAAACGCATCAACGGACGCCGCTGCGAGATGTGGAGCAGTGTTACGACCGCCTTTTAATTAGTTATACTTGGCGTTTCCGCAAGTCGACAACCAGTGTGCTTTGCGTGAATCGGTGGGGTAACGCTGCTCTAACCACCCCAGCTCCCCCAGAAAGTTTGTGAGTGCCTTGGTGTTGCTGACTGCGTCCTGTAGTGTGTCCGGAGACCCTAGGTGTTTTTTCCTGTATACTTCTACCTGCTTACATTCCAGTAGAATGTCTTTGGTTGTTTCTTTTGCTTCCATGCACGCTCTGGACAGCCCCACTATTCTGTAACTGGTTTTAGGGTCACCTCACCGTTCGCCCACATATCTTAACGCGATGGTAGAGGTCCAGTCTCGTTGGTGGCGGGTGAGGTAAGGAGGATTTTAGCGCTTCCCGAACAGCCCTGTGGCGCTGTGACTGCATTGGTCCTCGCATGGGTACTCGCTTTGAGTGGTTACTGACTGAGCGCTTCCATACTTTGGGTCATTGATCAATAGGCAAAGTAGCCAGACCTCCCGAAGATGAGCTGTGTTGAGAGAGGACCTGAATTTGTCTCTAGCTAGCTGTCAACACAACGAATATTCAAAACAGTAAAGGTTGAGCCATGCGCTTGTGATACTACGGTGTCTGCTGACCATGAACATGAGCAACCATATCCATCCATCTGTCTGTCTATGACCTCTTCACGCTTAAACCTCTGAACCGTGTTAAATTAAATTTGATATAGAAATAGTGCGAGTCCCAGAAAACGACATAGGACAGTTTTTATCCCGGAAATCATCCCCCAAGGGAGTGAAATGGGGGGTGAAAGTTTGTATGGAGCTAGGATATAAACTAATTCCACAGGAGGGCAGAAGCCAAAATAAGGTGCCATTTGTCACCTACTGCTTGATTTTTTTTTTTTTTTTTTTTTTTATGTGATAGGAGGCAAACGAGCAGGCGGATCACCTGATGGTAAGCGATTACCGCCGCCCATGGGCACCTGCAACACCAGAGGTGTTGTGAGTGCGTTGCCGGCCTTTAAGATGGGAGTACGCTCTTTTCTTGAAGGTTTGAAGGTCGTATCGGTCCGGAAATACCGCAGGCGACAATCCATTCCACAGATTAGCTGTGCGAGGCAGGAAGCTTCTGGAGAAGCGCACAGTTGAGGACTGCCAACCATCTAAGTGGTGAGGATGGTAATGTTGTCGCGTTGGACGATGGCGAAAAGAAGCGGCGCGCGGCCTAAAACTCAGCGCAAATAGCTACTTGGTCACTACAAATTGGCCTTAAACTAGCCTAATTGGATTAAGGCTTATCCACTGCTCGCTCTCAACTGTCAACTGTCAAACAGGTCTGTTTATTTTCTTTAGATTGGCAGCATTGGCGCTCCGGGCGCACTCAGCCGGTCGTGGAGACTGCTCGCGGCTCGGAGCAGCGCTCGCGAACACGTTCGGCGAACTAGCTCGTACCGCAGCCAACAGACACGCACTTAATCAAGGTACTACATTTTTTATACTACCGTCATATTACAAGTGAAATAGCCCAGGCAGTACCAGGTGATAAAATATAGCCCATATCCGTTCCGTAGTTCCATTCTGACGACCTCTGTAGCCTAGTTTGTAGTGACCCGGCCTGCCTACGAAGCTGGAGGTCCCGGGTTCGAATCCCGGTACATTTATTTGTGTGATGAGCACGAATACCTTGTTAATGAGTTATGGATGTTTTCTATGAAGTATCTATTTATCTACATAAAGGGACTAGGTCGATTTGTGTAAGATTATCCCCGTAGTATTTATTTTACTTATATTTATTCTACCGCCACGTTTTTGGTTCGCAACTCCCAGCACGGGTGGAGACCACCCGTTTCTTTCTAATTAAAAGTCTGGCAAACGAAAGTTGAACCCACTAAACTTAATTACGCGGCAACACTGTTGATCAAAATGTATGCGTTATGACGTTTAAGGTTCAACACATACTCATTAACAAGGTATTCGTGCTCATCACACAAATAAATGTACCGGGATTCGAACCCGGGACCTCCAGCTTCGTAGGCAGGCCGGGTCACTACAAACTAGGCTACAGAGGTCGTCAGAATCGTCGTCTCTAGAACACTAAGGAAGAGACGGAGAAGCTAACAGATGGTCCTGCGTGCCGGACCAGACAACCAATGAAAACATAGTGACATAAAGAGATGAACGATCTTGGTTTGATATCCCTCACCTCGTTTTATCATATAGCTTTACATCTCTCATTCAGTACGTCGCACCCATCCGTCTGGCCACGGCTTGACCTTTATTTTACATTGTAGAGCGCCCTTTAAAATACAATATTTTATGTTACAGCAGCCACAAACGAAGCAAATAAGAAACGGAAACTATCGAAGAGCCAAAAGGCGAAGATCCAGGCGAAACAGCGGACCGCGCTTGCTGTTAAAAAGAAGGCAGCAGCCCTGGCCGCCGCCGCCGCTGCTAAAATCTCCGTGTAGCATACATAGCTTTATTTCAAGATAATAATAGGGGCTATTACTCGGTGACTACTAATTATCACGCGATAGCTCAAATCACAATACGTATCACATGCGTATTCACGTTATTGAAGCAACTTCTCTATACAATTTTGAGAATCGCAATTACATTGCAATAATGTATTTATCTTATTTTTATTTATTTATTTGCATCAGGCAACAAGGGCCATATTTATAAATACCTTACAGACTAACATACATATCAATATAGAAAACTTATAATATAACATAATAACGCGTTTAGTTAAGACGGCGACGGGTGTCAAGTCAATAAGGAAATAGCCAGCGTCGAAATCGCCGGAAAATACACCGATAAACTGTGTAATCCCTTCGGTCTAGTTTTAGGCATGCTAATTAGAAAGAGAATAGTTTAACTGGTAATGTGTTTTATTTTTTCACAAAAATATCCAATCCTTACATGACTTTAACTTTGAAAATATGTAGGTACAAGTTAGTGCAACCCCCTTCAAGAAAGAGGACACATGACAAGCGCACAGCACGAGGAGACGAGATAGAGACATAAATGTCCTTGGTTTTACTTTATCTTATAGCTTGCAGGATACAATCCAGGACCGCCTCTATGAGGCTCTAGACCGCTTTACCCCATTACCAAAGAATTGTTATGTTTTTTGTCGTACTTATCTAATCATAGAAGTTAAGATTAAACAACTTAAAAACGAGTCTACTAAAATTAAATATTTTATGTTGTACCTACTTATATTATGTTATTGTAATAGTCCTATTAAATAAAATGTATTTTTATATTTATTTTTAGTTTACACCGGTTTAATATTGTGTTGTACATTGTAAGTAATTTATATGTATTAGTACGAAGCAGTGGAAGCTTAACACGTTGTAAATTTATTACAATTAGTTAATTATAGACTTTAATTAAACTTATCGCATAAGTGTTGTAGTAACAAATTAAAAATTGTCCAAAATAAGTGTTGGTTTCATTTTATAGAAGTAAAGTCATTAAGCCGGTTAGATGACGTCTTGAAGGACAGAAAGATAATTCCATTAAAGATAAGAAACATTTATAGAGATCCGAAAAATAGAGTAATCCGTGTAACCATATTTTTTTAGACGGCAACACGTCACGACACTTTTTACCGACACTCGGTAAATTACAGATAGCAAAAAAAGGCTACTAATTTGGCCGCGTATTAAAAGAAAGAAGTATTTTATGACGGACAAATTCCTTCTGCACTCTAGAGAAGTATAGTTTACCATTCCTCATATAAAGAAAGTTGGATAACGATGCGGATAATACCCATACAGTTTACGGAAAAGGAAGCGTACGAATGATTTTTGCACCCTCTCCAACATAAGGGTGTACTGCTGTTCGTGGGGGCTCCAAATTATCGCGTTAGATTCAATTCGGCTACGAACGTATGCGTTGTATAATGTACTAAGGGCATTTTGCGAGTCTAGAAATTTACGTTTGCATGTATCATTGTACACGGTCCTTCGAAGTTGGAACTATAAGATGGAGTGGGATAAGAAAATGAATGACCTTTGTTTCTTCGCTTATTCACTCTATGTTACTGTGAATGCGGCTTTATTCTGTCCGCGGTAACCACGGCACACGGTTAGTTTCCCCTCTCGGTCGCTCGAACTTGCAAGTGCAACAGAGAGCAGAGAGGGGGGATAAACGAACAAAATTCGTGTTCGTTTCGCGGTAGGGCCTCTTGACTTGATCTCTTTGTTTTTATAGTAGTTTTTGGAATCCATAGTTGGTCACACTGAACTCGTCACGGTCGCTGTCAATGTCAATCCGTTGTTAGGGTTTGTTAGGTCAATGGAGTTGTTACTTTATTATACTTATACTGTTTATGAAGCTTTTATGAATGAATCCGTGTTTCCTTACTTTATAAAAGTTTACAATAACAATATGTGTATATAAACAGTCCATATTGACTACAGTGACTAAATTCATCTTCATGTTTTAATTATTCTATGCCACGGTACAAAACCGCGTCTTGTCTACAAAATTCATTCAACAGTTTCGTCTCAGCTACGCTACATCCCCGAAATTACAATAATCTCATTTGCAATAGCTATTGGCATAATAGCACAGAATGATTGATAGTAATAAAACAGTTAAAGCCACTAAATGAAATCGATTATTAAAAAAAAAAAAGTATTAGCATGTCGCTTCGCGTCAAAGAGGAGCCGGAATGGGAAATTCCGTGCGAGAGCGGGCAAGAAGGGCTGGTGGATGTGAAGATTGTGAAGGTCGAGGTTGTTATAGAACCAGGAGAGCCTGTATTGCCTAACCAGGGTAAGTAGCAATTTCCATACTAATGTTGACAATGCGAAAGTGTTTCTGGTAAAAATTTACGTATCAGGATCGCTTTGGATTTTCATATTTTTTATATAGACAGTACTCATTAAATAGAAAGCTATTTACAAAATTTCAGTTGGAGGAAATAAAATTGGATTTGTTCTCTAAAAAATTTTTTACGCTCTGCAGAGCTCCCGCCGCCGTCTTCTAACCTATCCGCCATCCTAATCGGTCACGATCCCGAAATTTTCTAAGTCCCAGCCGGGTAACGGAGTTTTGACGTCTAACATGTCAAATTACGTGTTATTATCCAAACTTTGAAAAATTATGTCTCATAAACAGTAAGTTTATCTATTACAAAAATATGAACATCCAAAGCGACGGTCCACAATGGAAAGTTTATCCGTGTTTCTGGCTGTGTGTTACCGCTTCACACCTCAACCGCTGAACCGATCTACATGAAATTTGGTGTAGAGATAGTTTTAATCCTAGAAATCATCCCGTAAGGAGGTACAATGTGGGGTCAAAGTTTGTATGGAGCTGCAATATAAACAAGTTCCATGCGGATGGAATGGCGGGCAGAAGCTAGAATAGAATAGAAAGAAATTGATTCAGATAACACAGCTTAATAACTATCAAACATAGATGTGCACCAAACTAGTCTCCACTCAGAGTAATGCAGTTGACATACCAGAAAAACAGAAAGAGAGCACCAAAATCTTGAAAATTCATCAAGACACATAAATATTATTAGCGTGTCATGAAATGGTCCCGACTCAGTATGGCCAACCGGCCAACAGAGCTGGTTTATAGACTGAGATTGTCTAAAACACTTTCATTTTGTGTCACAAATTATAACTTCCGCATGTCCAGCCAAAGAAACCTTCTTGCTACACTTAAAGCTCACCTGAAACAAACTGCTTGTATACAATGTTTATTTTTAGCTAATTAGAATGACAGATGTCTATATATAACTTAGTAAGATAATAATGATAAGTTATAGAGGGAAATAATGGTATATGGAATTATCATTAAAACATAGATTTTACAAAGATTTTAACTTAAAAAACCAATCGAAAACGAAAATGCCACGGGCACTTTTACTGTTTTCCCATGGCAAAACTGAATGCCATCTGTCATTATAATAAACTTAAATTAAACGGGGTATAGCCCTTATTGCTTGTGTATTAAGATATACAATAGGCTTCCTAGAGAGTTAAATTTTCCACTAAAACAGTTCAAGAAGAAACTATTTGTATGGTTATGCGAGCGGTGTGTCTACTCTCTAAGCAAGTTTTTTACTATCAAATGTAAAAATAAGTAAATCAAAAGTAGCCTATGTGCATTCATCCTTACTTGTCTTATTTGGTAAACAACATTCTAACCTCAAAATGTATCTTTTTAGACTATAGCAGCTATTTTATCGTAAAAAAAGCGTTGCCAGACAAAAAAATCGTGAAGTGATGTCCGAAAAGTCGTCTCGGCATGATCTAATACTCACAAAATTGCTATTCTATACTGAAAAGACGCATTTTGAGGTTAGAATGTTGTTTACCAAATAAGACAAGTAAGAAATATTTAATAAATTATGTATACATTATTGTTATTGCTCGGCAGAATGCAGTATCCAGGTACCAAGTGTGAAGAAAGAGCCGGAGTGCCACCAGGACCCCTTGCGGAGCGAGGAAAGCCCGTCTGCGGAGCCAGTCCTGCAAAGTGAAGTGGAGCCACAACCTACCGGCAGTAAGTGGCCTCAGCTTAGACCAGCTATACTCCGCGAGTGGCCCGCCAGCCACCATCATCATCATCAATATCATCATTATCACATCAGCCGGGACGTCCACTGCTGAACATAGGCCTCCCCCAAAGAGTGCCATCCGGTGGACTCCCGCGACCTTTACCAGCCAGCATGCGAATGCATAAATGTACCTTGTGGCCTGGGACTCCTTAGCTAAGACTGGTGGTAACGGAGGCAGCTTTTAAGGGAAAACTACTTACATTTAATATCAAGATAAATAATTTTACAACAAAGTAATGACAGGTTTTTTTTTTTAATTCGGACAGGCTAAGACCATGCCGGGCTGTACAGTGATATAGAAACATGTCAAACAGTGACACACTACTCATACACAGGTTAAGACTGTACATATTTAAATTATTTTACGTCACACCTGGCCATAATGCGAGTTTTACTGAACGCGAAAACTCGCATTGTGGCCAGGTGAAGACGTAAAATTGTGTACGCAACACGGGCGGTGATTCGTAAAGCCCCAGAGCGCATATTTATGGCCCTCACCTTCGGTTCGGGCCACAAACACCTGCGATCTGGGGCATTCACGAATTCACCGCCCTAGTTACGTAATGTACTATTAACAGCCCACAGCCATAATAACACTACTACTTGCTCTGTAGTAGTGTTGTGTTCCTGGAGGTGAGCAAGGTCGCCAGAGGTCCCGAGGACGCGTTGTGTAGGGTAATTGTTCCTTCAGCTGTCAACACGGCGAATCCTCAAACATATCAAGGGTCGGCAACGACCATGTTACTCCTTTAGCGTCTATATGCTGCGGTGTCCGCTAACCGTGTTGCGCGCGTGTTGTATTAAATAAAAGTATTCGACTTGTCCAATATCTTTGTCCATTGTGTATTTGCGTCTCACAGTTTGCTTAAAGCGTGAGTGACGCAATGCAAATTGTACAAAGACCTTGTACAAGTAAAATACCACCCTTAAATGTCTTTGCGGCGTTCGTAAAAATAATTTTCTGTCAAAAAAATCATTTTCGGTACAAGCTTTCATTGTCAACTGTACTTTTCTGCATATTCTAACGAGCCCAAACTCATAAGTACTGAATTCCCATGGCCACCTTCTGTTTCCATCATCAGATCAGCTCGATGGTACCATAATATTGAATTGTCATCCAAATTAAACCTATACCCAACATTTCAGCTCAATCGGTCACCGGGCAGTGGGACAAATATTTGCCCCCACTAACAAACGAACAGGTCAAGTTAAATAAAAGCGTGAAAAAAATACAAGTGACGTCATCGCTTTCTGTGGTCAAACAGCGTCCTTTTTTGTTGGTTGGATGTATTGAAAAATCTTTGTAATAGCAAAAATTACCTTAATATGTTCCGATTTTTGAGTATTTTCGTACCTAAGCTTTGTTTGTTGGTTATTTAGATAAGATAAGATAAGATAATTATTTATTAACGCCACAGTAAACTTTTACACAGAACATATCAATATAAAATAACAAGCAACGCTAAGAGGAGCCCCACTCAGCATATTGCCACGACAAGCCGTGGCGCTGATTTTCAGCGGGGCCCTGGCTAAAAACTACTATAATATAATTAAAACTAAAACTAAACGAATGACGAAACAATAGGATTAACCAACCTTATTACACGCACCGTCAGTTGCCAATTTTCGACCGCTACCCAACCAATTACACGGGAAGAAAAGAATAAAAAAAAAGTACAAAGGAAAAGGAGATTATATTATGTATAGATAAGATCTAATTTAATGCCAGTCCTAAAATAAATATGAAAGTGAGAGCGTACTTGCTTTAAACAGAATTATTTTACTGTAGTGCTTTCTCGAACCCAGGGGAACAACTATTCCTTATAGAGAGAAAAGGTAGGTACAGTGGAATATTATCTCACGCATATTAGGCGCAGCCCAACAGGGCAAGTACCATACAGAATGCAGACCCCGTATCATGGTCGGCCTTATCACGCGATAAGTGACACTAGTGACAGGATAAGAGCGTCGTCTCGTTCTATCGAACGGTGTCAGCCAGGGACGGACGCTCTATCTTGTCACTTATCGTGTGATAAGGCCGACCATGATATGGGGTCAGGACACATACAATGAGGTGGCCGTAGAAACCCGCCTTGAAGCTGCTTCCGCAGAAAGTTTGCATGCGTATGTAAGTTTTTGTCTCTCTGGCACCCTCATCCAATACGGTTGTGGACTCAAATTATATTATATTTACTTCAAAAGAAAGAATGAAAAAAAAATGCCCAATGACGAAAATACCATTTAGATATATCAAAAAATTACGAAAACAACCGTTTTAATGTTGCTTGTTAGAGAGAGAAAACTACGGTAGCCTAGTAGTTCAGGCATGCGGCTGTCAAGCGGCGGTCGTGGGTTCGAATGCCGGCTCGAACCAATGAGTTTTTCGGAACTTATGTACGGAATATTTACCGTTAGCTTTTCGGTGAAGGGAAACATCGTGAGGAAACCGGTCTAATCCCAATAGGTCTAGTTTTCCCTCTGGATTGGAAGGTCAGATGGCAGTCGCTTTCGTAAAACTAGTGCCTATGCCAAATCTTGGGATTAGGTGTCAAAGCGGACCCCGGGCTCCTTTAGGGGCATTACCGGGAATAACTCTAGGAGGATGATGATGTTAGAGAGAGAAAACGCTAGGGGACCGTGACGTGATGATCTTCGAGCGTCATAGTAAATGACAATCATTTCATATGAAGGTGCGTTCTGCGCAAAAGGGGCAGAACATACCCCCTCTTAAGAGTCCGCAGTAAGCTCGATTCTCCATACAAACGTAGTTACGCTCTCATTTTAAAACTACGTGTTGGATTGTAACGAAACTTTGCATGTTCAATGAAATGAGGTATATCTATGTCTGAAATTAGTTTATGTAGCTTCAGATATCATAATAAAAAAATACAGCCAATTTGAGTTTTTCATACAAAACTAGTTTTTTTTGTATTTAGTTTGTTTTATAAATTGGAACCGTATAAACTAATTACAGACATAGATATACCTCATGTCATTGTATATGCAAAGTTTCGTTACAATCCAACACGTAGTATTAAAATGAGAGCGTAACTACGTTTGTATGGGAAGGTGAAATTCGGCCGAGCTTACTGCGGCCTCTTAAAATAGGTAACATTATAGGTAACTTTGTGATTATTTGACCTCTGGCGTTGCTTTTCTCCATTAGACTATTCTTAATCCTTTTTCAAGAAAATACATCATTAAATCATTATTGATTAATTAATTTAGTGTACCCCTATTAAAATCTTTCAATTCCATCTTAAGCCACATTATTTATCTCTCCCTTACTATTAATTTCTAGGTCAAATCGTTTGTTTTGTCGACTTTACTTTTAATTCTCTGTCTCGCAGTTTTGATTCTAAAGAGTCAAACCCATTTTACACTCGATTTTATTTTTAAACGTCTCGCGTAAAACGGTGCGTTTTATGCACTTGTTGTACAATCTATTATATGTAGCTTCAGATACCATAGTAAAAAAACCAGCGAATTTACGTTTTTCATACAAAACTGGTGTTTGCTGTATTTCGTTTGTTTTATAAACTGGAGCCATATAAACTAATGGGGTTGGCACCTGTCAAATGTTTGACTAGATGGCGCCATCATAGGTTTTGCCTAATCACTAGCCTTTTTCTATGGGATTTGGATTAAACGGCTTGATTCTAAGCAAGGAAATTCCGAAAAAAACAAGAATTTGACAGTTTTGGTAGGACTGACAGGTAAAACCTATGCTGGCGCCATCTGCAAATACATTCGCCCGGCCAACCCCATTACAGACCTAGAAACCTAGATATATGATAATGTTCAAACTTACATTATTTGTTACAGCATCATCCAACGTGGAAAAAATCATTTGCGCGCCAACAATAGGTGCGTGCGCGCAATGGCACATACCACAAGGATGCGCCGTAAAACGAATACAAAAACCACAACAAAAATACACATGCGAAACGTGTCAAAAGGAGTTCACGAGAATCAACAATTTGAGAACACACCAAAAAACACACACGCGCAAAACGCCATATTGCAAGATATGTAAAAGAGAGTTTAGGCGCCAAAGTAACCTAACAACTCACAACAAAAGAATACATTCAGGGGAAAAACCATACTCCTGTGAAGTATGTAGTAAGGATTTCAAGGAGCAATACGTGTTGAACAGACATATGCGTGTTCATACTGGAGAAAAGCCCTACGGTTGTGAAATATGCGGACGAACGTTCGCTATCCAAAATCATTTGAAGGAGCATAAAAGAGTGCATACTGATGATAAACCGTTTACCTGTGATCTGTGTAGTAAACAGTTTAAACACAAGTATACTTTAAAATGTCATATAATACACCATACGGGAGAAAAGCCACATACCTGCGACATCTGCTTTAAGAAGTTTATACGGTCTACGGATTTGAAGGAGCATTTGTCGTCTCACGCTGAAACAAAACCGTTCTCGTGCGAACAGTGCAAGGCGGAGTTTTCGAGGAAGGATACTTTTTATAGGCATGTGAAACGGAGATCGTGTCGAGGGTCTGGAAGGCCTCTTAAAAATAGAGATTGAATCTCAAGTGAATATACGCCTGGCCTCTTTTTAGGTCGGCTGTTTTTTGCACCAAAATAGTTATTTACACTGGAGTTGCACATGTTGCTATCGTCCATAGGCTACTGTGACTCCTTGCCAACAGGTGGGCCATTTGTTTGCCACCGACGTGGTATTCAAAAAAACTTTGTAGCGTCACAACTCTATAGTTAATCCTGCAGTTATATACTTTGTTATTTTAAACCCCGACATTTTACGTTGACGGTTTTCTTGATTTATTAGTTAATGGCACAGTCGTACTCATAAGTAGCTGAATACCTTAACATCTTATTGCTTTCACCCTTTTAACTTCGTATCCTCGTATGTGCAATTCTAAAATTACTTTTATCTACGCACATATCATAAGTGCTCTAAAATGCGTTCAGAAACCGTAGGAAATGACCAGCATTACTACAACCGATTTTACTATGAGAACTTTCTTGTCTGTGGTAGTAGGTAATACAGTAGTAACAGATTTTTGATAAATTTGTATCGTTAAGAGTTTAAATTTGGAACAGCTGTCAAAACTCAAGTGGGTCTCTATTCTAGTATCCATAGATATTAAAACAGTTATCGATACGAAACGTCAATTCAGTACGTTTTTTAATACAAACCGCACAACATTTGATCTCGAATGCTGATATGAGTATAGGGACTTCATTCGTTTGTCTATGATTTAAAAAAAAAACCATTCGCCATGACGGATGATCGAATTGCCGCCATTGCGGTGGTCATTTTACTGTTGGTTTTTTGCTATTACTTACTACTACTTATGATATGTGTGTAGATAAAGTAGTGTATGCAACTGTACATAATTGGGCCGTAAAACACTCGTGTGATCCTATTATGAAACTCGCTGACGCTCGTTTCATAAAACCACACTCGTATTTTAAGGCCTCTCATTATGGATCAGTCGCATAAACTACTAATTAGGCAAGCCTTTAGTTATGTTGTATACTCTAACATGAGAGGAGGCTTGTGCCCAGTATATAGGCTGATGATGTGATGTGTGATACTCTAAACCAGGGGTTCCCAAACTTTTCTTAGGCACGCCCCCCTGCTGCCTAAAATGAAGTTCCCACGCTTTCGCTTCGACGCAAGGAAACGGAAGTGAATGGGTTAGCTAGCCAAATCATCATCATCTTCCTAGCGTTGCCGTTAGCGCCACGGCTCTTAGGAGGCTAGGGTCAGCTGAGTACCTAATCCCAAGGATCGGCGAGGTAGTATTTGCGAAAGGATTTCCCGAGGCCCCGCGCCCCCCTTATAATGTGGTCGCGCCCCCTTCGCGCCCCCCACTTTGAAAACCCCTGCTCTAAACTCTTTCATAACTTTTATTGACCCGTTTTCCCATCGTAAATGTTCACACTTCGCCACTGAATACTGGTTGAATTTGAACTATCGCGAGACATGTTTAAAATCATACAAATAATTGCACGGTTAAACGGGTTTAATGTCAAGGGCGACATGTTTCGAACTGTTCGGGAGGCAGGATGAGTGATTTCGCGCCGGTGTCGCTTGAATCACTCAATAATTATTAGTATAATAATAATAAATATTAATAAATATATGGGACAATGTTACACAAATCGACCTAGTCCCAAACTAAGCAAAGCTTGTACTATGGGTACTAGACGACGATAAACATATTTATATAGATAAATAAATTACTTAAATATATAGAACACATCCATGACGCAGGAACAAATATTCATGCTCATCACACAAATAAATGCCCTTACCGGGATTCGAACCCGGGACCTCCAGCTTCATAGGCAGGGTGACTACCGGCGGTCGTCAAAAGGCGGCATGATTTGAAATAATGATTGTCTGGGGTATGGCCGCATTGCAGTCTACTATATGTATGTCCATATAGAGGTAAATATGTTTCTACATAGTGGAAGGTAGAATACATAGATAGAAGGTAGGTAAGTGGAAGGTATTTCATGGTACTTTGTCATGAAGCTGAGTGGAGTCCTTTTCTCTGACGCTTTTGTTAGATTAACATTTCGCAATAGTTTTAAGCAAAAATGTTTACTGTCCATGTTTTAGTCTAAGTAGCGTCTTGAATAAATATTTTTTCTTTCTTTCTTTTAAAAGACTGAGATTGTAACTTTGCAAGTTAATAAGTTTGTATGTGTGTGCGATTTCAAAAATTCTTTCACTTGCATATTTTAGAATAGTCTCCGGGTGGTCGCAGGCTATATTTTAGCCGGCAGGTTTGCCTGCGTTCCTTGCAAAACGTATCCTAATAAAACTTTCCAGTGTGTTAACATAATTTCTAGCAAAAAAATCTAGTTTCCGACCTAGATATGGCGGATCCTATTGCGTATAAAATGCTTTATGGTATTCCAATATGCCATTTTAAAATGAGAGCCTAACTTGTATAGGGAGTCGACTAGTTGAAAGTGCTGGGGACTTTTAAGCGAGAAGAACAATCTTTTAAAGAACTAGCAGCCGGAAACGCGGGATGAAGACGCCGGTGAAAGTTTTTTTTTTTTTTTTTAATTGGCTGAGGAGTTTCTGAGATTAGGAGAAGCTACACGAGCCGATATCGGATACGTGTTGGAAGCGCGGCGGTCGGACGAAAGCTCACAGACTTATCAAGATAACCTGTATAATATTAGGATAGATGAGGCTTTGCTATGATTATAAATAAGCACTTTATCATATCAGCCGATAGACGTCCGCCGCTGGACATAGACCTCCCCCAAAGAGTGCCACAATGACCGGTCCTGCGCCACCCGCATACAGCGGACTCCCGCGACCTTTAACAGGTCATCAGTCCACCTTGGACAGACAAGCACTTACAGATCTGATATTTCACAATTTGTACCAGTATTTTTTATATTAATGCTAACTTCTTTAATTGTTCAAATCTAGTATTTATTAATTAGCATAATTCGTAAACATATAGTTGTCATTCTTATTATTTTAATGACTTTTTATTTTATAATTCAATTGAAATATTTTTTTAATGTGTAAACATGTATATTTTAGTAAATATATATTTTTAAAAAATATGGTGTTTCTTTTGCTGCATTAAGATGGATGGTTGTTTGGTTTGCACCTCCAAAATTCAACTGTACTATTTTACATGTACGGATCATTGAAAAGCTGGTATATCTCTTTTTCTTGAGAACATAGTTATTTTGTACTTATGTGAAACAACTACATTTTTTGTATAACGAGTGCACCAAAAATTCTAACAATTAGGTACCACTAGCGTTATCTAGCGTCGAATAGCGGAACTAAAAACTCCTTTCGATGCATAAGCAAAAAACTAATTTTAAATACCGAAATAGTAGGAAGGTAAAGACTGGCAACACGTGTCTTCAGATTTTACCCGATATTATAGATTTTCGCAGCTAACAATTCAATTACACAAAAGTTAAACAATTTCTTTCAAAAGGATAACAATTATATTTTAATAGTATCCAATATTTTTGTACCATGACGAAATTATGAAACGCGGAAAGCGCGAAAATTACGTCAATCGTCTTCATTCTTCAGCAATCAGAACGCCACTGTCAAATTCAAATGTGTCAAACTTGTCAAAGTCATTCATCATCAAAATTTTAGGGTGAATTTTCCTTTTGGCAGCGTCGTCAATTTATCAGTATATTTTAAGAACGAAAGAGATTAAACAGAAATTTTGATCTAAATTAAATCTAACTGTATGTGAACCTAAAAATCGAGTCGCTATAGCGATGTCTAGTTTCACGTAGCCAGCGCAGCCTCCAAATTTCGCCATGGATTTCGAAAACCCAGTATTTCTTGAAGAAGTGTCTCCAGACCAGATCGAAGTGGAGGTAGAGACAAGCGAAACCTTCTTGCTAGATCCATTGCTGGATCACAACTATAAGTAAGTATTAGGAAATAAAATGTTTACGTGACAGCGTATAATTTTGTCCTTATGTTTACCAAATACGTTCGTTCAACATACCATTCAGCACAGCTATCAAGCGATGGCGCGCGAGCTCTCGATTTTTCTCGCACTATCCGTCTCTTTCTAATTAGAACAAGAGATATAGTGTGCGAAAAATCGCATGATAGACGTGCAGGCCATTGAAAGTTTGTCAAATGGGGCATTAGGATTTATGTTTCAATTATTAATAAATTGCACTACAACTATGTACCTTTTGGGCACTGACTCAGAAACATCTCGAAAAGCTTAGAACATGCCAAAGAGGAATAGAGAGAAGTATGATGAACATCACATTAAAAGACCGTAAAGGAGCAGAAGAAATAAGATCAAAAACAAAAGTAGAAGATGTTATTAAGAAAGTTTAAATGGCAATGGACAGTACATATGAAACGGGACAGTAAGGAAAAATGGACCAAAATAATTACGGAACGGCAACCACGAGACGGTAACAGAAAAAGAGGAAGACCAATTAAAAGGTGGATGGATGACATCAAGTCTACAGGCGGCGCCACCTGCACCAGGAAAGCCATTAATAGAAAGGAATGGAAACAGCTGGGAGAGGCCTATGTGTCACAAGACACGCTGACCACTAATCCGGACAATACGATGTGTTGGTTTTAAGTATAGTTTATAAATATTATGTTATGTTTTAGTTTCGGCAAAAAAGGCTATTATGATTATGATATGACTACTATGTACCTGCAATATTTCACGAAGAAAACTGCAGTTCACTTGATTTTTCGTACGACATATAGAAAGGAGCTAACTGTTAAACGTCACTGGCAAACAGTATGAACTGTTTTCAGCTGTCGCCAGCAAGGTCTGATTTCAACTCGGAGGGGGTACGATTTGAGCTGTCTATGTTTGTATTTACATGTGTTTCACCATAGCATTTAAGATGCTGATCCGATTTTGATAAATGAGGTGCTAATCGATTCAAAATTATGCTTGAGGCGACATAGGCTCTACCTTTTGTATGAAAAAAGAAAAGTTCTTTTTTGAATTTTTTACTGTCTTTTTGTAAAGCGAGTTTGTAGTTGTCCCATACATTTAATCTATAGTATATCTTATAATATAAGCCTTTTATTCAGACAATTTTACAGTTTAAGTGTTTAAATTTTATTGTACACAACTTATCAAAATACATAACTTAACTTAACATATTACTGTTTCAGACAACATCGGTTTGGTCTGTGTGCCGTTTGGCAAAGGCATTACATAACATTTAATCTATTAGGTTGGATTCCAAAATAATCCTCTTTAAAGGTGTTTCAAATGGCATGATGAAATAAAAACGGCCACGTGAGAGTCAATAAAAACGGCTCAAAAATCACGTTTGTTGGATGGTAGCCCCTTAAATTTTTATTTTATTCTGTTTTTTATTATATGTTGTTATAGCGGTGTTGAGTATGTTACCTGGGGGATAACTAATTGACAAGATAAATGACAAGATTACGAACACTCTAGAATACTTATATTTCAGTAACAGATTTACATGTGACACTGTTGAACCCCCGGTAACGACTGGCGGGCCGCGGTCTAGGGACGCGTCCGGCAGTCGCTGTGCTGCGTCAGCTCATACCCGAGTACATATGCACTGTGATATGAGTCGACTAAGCTAACCTGTCGTTACAGCGGCAACAGAAATACATCATCTGTGAAAATTTCAACTGTCTATCACGGTTCATTAGATACAGCCTGGTGACAGACGGACAGACAGACTGACTGACAGACAGCAGAGTCTTAGTAATAGGGTCCTGTTTTACCCTTTGCGTGTGGAACCCAAAAAAAAAATCCGCAGAAATCTCAGTGAACAACATTCATCGTTACAGCTTAAAAGAACCAAAGCAACAATCCCACATACCCCATAACGTCAAGATACGGGAACTAAAAGCACTATACCACTGCAGTAAATGTGGCTTTGCTACATTAAACAAGGCTACCATGCAGGCTCACTCGCTCACACACAAGGAGACGAAGGAGGTGGACAATACGGTGCAGCAATGTATACCCTGTCCGAGCTGCAACGTTAAGGAACAGAAGTTTGAGAGGTGTACAGAGTGTAGTTATTATACGAAGAAGAAGACTAGTCTGAAGATACATATGAGGTGAGATAATCTAATTTACATTTTTGGTGAGGTACGGCACAGCAAAATGTCATCCCGCTCGAATTTGGAGCCCAACTGGGGAAGTACCTCCTTTGCAGAAGATCACAGCCATAATAACACTACTACTTGCTCTGTAGTAGTGTTGCGTTCCTGGAGGTGAGCGAGGTCGCCAGAGCTCCCGAGGATGCATTGTGTTGAGAGCGAGGGCATTTGTTCCTTCAGCTGTCAACACGGCGAATCCCCAAACATATCAAGGGTCGGCAATGCCCATGTTACTCCTTTAGAGTTGCATGCGTCTATAAGCTGCGGTGTCCGCTTACCATCAGGCGGGCCGTACGCTTGTTTGCCACCATCGTTATATAAATTAACGCAAAATTTTATAGTATCAGATACTAGTTGAATGAGGGAAAGGGCTGCTCAGCAGTTTGCATCTACAGGCGGCATTTACCAAACGATTCTCATGCATGAAGTTTTGTGCGCAGGATTGATAGTGGTTCAGGCATGCGGCTGTCAAGCCGCGGTCGTGGGTTCGAATCCCGGCTCGTACCAATGAGTTTTTCGGAACTTATGTACGGAATATTTACCGTTAGCTTTTCGGTGAAGGGAAACATCGTGAGGAAACCGGTCTAATCCCAATAAGGTCTAGTTTTCCCTCTGGGTTGGAAGGTCAGATGGCAGTCGCTTTCGTAAAACTAGTGCCTATGCCAAATCTTGGGATTAGGTGTCAAAGCGGACCCAGGGATCCTTTAGGGGCACAACCGGGAATAACGCTAGGAGAATGAAAAAAAAATTTACCTTCCCAAACAAACGGAGTTTCGATCTCATTTTAAAACTACGTGTTGGATTGTGACGAAACTTTGCATATACAATGACATGAGGTATATCTATGTTTGTAATTAGTTTATATGGCTCCAGTTTATAAAACAATCGAAACACAGCAGAAACCAGTTTTGTTTGAAAAACGTTAAGGCGCCGTAGGTTCAGCGAAGTTAAGCGAACAGTGGTTTGAAACAATATAATGCGTCTGTTTATAATAATATGGTTTAAAAAAAATACGAATAGTAATCTTGAGGCTTTTCTGCAGGGAGATCAGTGATTCGAAACATGATTAAGCATTTTTCGCTCGATAGAAAAAAATATATCGGCAATATCATGTTTGAGGGAAATCAGTGATTACTTTTTTATTTATTAAAACGGCCAAAAAATTCAAATTAAAAAACATGATATCCGCGCTTCCGAGCACGCACTTCCATCTCGCTCAAGCTTATGCTCAGTGAGAGGGAGAGAAGACCATGAACCTACGGCGCCTTAAGTATATTCGCTGTATTTTTTTTACTATGGTATCTGAAGCTACATAAACTAATAACAGACCTGGATAAACCTTAACTTATTCTAAGAATAAACTTTCAGAGCAAACTAGCAAGTCGTTTTAAAATGAGAGCGTAATTAAGCTTTGTGGAGAATCGAGCTTACTGCGAACTCTTAAGATATATGTGTGGTGGTTAGTGTGTGAGTGCCCTTATGGGCGATACAGTGGGCCGGCCGTGGTTGGTGTGCTTGTTTGCTAACTCCAATACAATTGATTTCAGAATCCACATGCAGGATAAACCGTACAAATGCACACAATGCGACCATAGGGAGCAGACTTTAAAGGCGTTGATACATCACTACAAATATAGGTAACTGCTACCTGTACGATTCCCACCGAAACGGGCCGGGCCGGGTCGCCTGGCGCCGCGTCGCAACGGGTGCGCGAGCACCCGGCGGCAGCCGACCGCGTTTTCATAGAGTGCAGTAGGCAAAAGCCGGACGGAGCCGGTCACATGTGACGACAGCCGACCACGGCCGTCCACGTCCGCGAGGAGCCGACCGGCCGCAAGTACATTAAGAAGAATATAACATAAACCGGTCGGTGAGAATCGTACATAATTATTACAAGCTTTATAAAGGTGAGGGTGGTATTCCAACTGGCCAAGGTCCTTCTCCAATGTGCATTGCGTCTCACTCACTCTTTAAGGAAACTGTGACACGCAAATACTAATTGTACAAAGATCTCGGACCAGGGTCCGAAAGGATTACCTATTATCAATGATAATTATCTTGTATAACAACAAATTGCGCTCATGAAAGTGAACTGTATTCGAACGTGTATTTCCGCCCTTGCGTCTATCCGAACGCACGAAGTGTCAACGTGACGTACCGCGCCGTGGGGATTCCCCTTACAAGAAAAAATCAGTTCGGATTACGCAAAGTTGAGCGAACTCGAGTATCTTTGATTCTTTTACTGGTGATAATTATCAAGAAGCGAATTATCTTGATAATTTCGAACCGAGTGAAAGATTTTTTGGAACCGGATAAGAGCTTCCGTGTATTACCCCATACATCACATACTACAATCTTTCGACTTTTGCTCTTTATAATATCAGTATAGATTGTATCAATATCAACTATTTGTTTGACAGGTGTCATTTCTGCAACTTCACGACGTCGGAGCGGAAGGGCGGGCTGGCCTGTCACTTGAAACAGTGTAAGAAAATAAAGAAATGATTTTAATGGTTCGTTTTATTTGCTTTTCTACTAGCTGGGTTCGCCCGCGTAGCAACGAACGCAGACAAACCCGCGGAATAAAACATAGCCTATAACCATCCAGACACTCCATTCTACACGCAGGTGAAAGAATTTATGAAATCGGTTAAGCGGTTCCGGAGATGACCCATTACATACAAACTTACAAAGCTAGTATCGATAACCTTTTCTCTTTATAATATTAGTAAACTAGTATTATAAGTCTTCGGCTGATATGATGGTGATAATCTATATTATATAGTCACAAATAAAGAAAACAACATTCGTATTAAAATACTGTTTATTTACAAAAGTAGGTACTTGTACAAAACGTTCATTTCAAATGCAGATTATTTAAGTCTAGTCTATTTTAAACCTTGTCAGTGAAATTGAGGGCAACATTGCCCAGGCTAATTTAGAGGGTAACTTTGCCACAACAAATGTAGCAATACAAAGTGACAAACATTGCCCCCATTATATCATTGACAACATTATCTGTCTATCTAGCTTGATTGTGTTTATGTTAGACGAAGCATTCGTCTCTTTCGCACATACATTGTTAATAAGGGACGAATGGTACATGTCCGAGACAGACTAGGCTAGGGGTAATGCAGATACAATTTGAGAGTAAATTAATAACGAAGTTACCCCCTCGAATTTAAACTTTCGTGAGACATGTCTAAAATATACTAATAAATCCACCGTTAAAATCGCGTATTGAGTGTCACGACAGGCGACATGTTTCGAACTCTCCGGAAGTTCTTCAGGATGAGTGTTTTCGCGGCAATGTCGCTTGAAGCACTGCCTACGTTCCTACCCCGAAGAGTTCAAAACATGTCGCCTGTCGTGAGATTAACCGTGGATTTATTAGTAGTATTTAACTTACCCCTATTTGTCAAAATTAGCTTTATAATATGACGTTCGTCACTCGATTCGCCGCGTCCAAAAAGATGTCAATAATACGTACTATATAGTATAGTCAATGTTTAAGGCCACAGCTCAGCTCGAGCGGTTAGGTATTCTTTATATGGATTTGTACGGGCATGCGCTCACTGCATCAACTCCGTAGTTAGTACATTTACGAGGCGCGGCGGCGCGGGTCGGGCGACGGGTGGCTCTAGTGAGCTGTGACCTTTAATCGTATTACTAAAGTAATTTTCATTCTACAGTGTGACTGAAATACTCGACTGCTGAGTTTCATCGTGTCTTTTTGACAGGTCTCCTGTTTTAGAAGCGCCAGTACAATTTGGCTCGTAAAAGTGCCATTGCCTAGTTATAGAAAACTGTGCACGCATATTTTATAGCGATACCTACTCAATAGACCGCACGCGCTGGTCTGGGCGCCTTAATCAAAACGTATAAGCGGTTACTCACGGAAACTTTTAGCAGCGCTTCAAACGCGATACAGGCAGTGAAAGAAAATACCATAGAGGTCACTGTAGCGCCGCAAAATCGCCTCGCAGAATGGGTGCCATTGCCATTATGCGGGGTGTCAAAACGATGCCAGGCAGCCGTTTTCGAACATGCGCATACCGGGAGTGCAATTTTTGAATCTCACTGGTGATATCAAAGTCACCGGTGACAAAAATTATCACCGATGACTTTTATATCACCATTTTCCAAAAGCCGTATTTTTGAAAGTCACACGCTGTTTACCAACATGCAGAAATTTTACAATGTCAGTCAGAGACAATCTTCCCGTTACGTTCCTTTTTACGCAGATGTTGTCCTTGATACCGGTTTTTATTTTCTCATACTATAACTTAAAACAGATTCAAACGTAAAACGTAGCGTATCTGTCAGTGTCATGTAAACGAAAATTAAAGTTTTGAGAAATTCTTGGCATATGTCACATACGTCAACTGTCAAAAACAATCGCATGGTGATTTCAATTACGAGTGGGTAGGGGTGGGTAGGGGCACTCGTAAATCGATATCATAGGTATGACAAATATAAGTCACCGATGAGTTTCAAAAATACGAACTTTCGGAAATCACTCACATCGGTGAGAATTAGTCAATGGTGAGATTCAAAAATCGATCCCCGGGTTTAGGCACGTCTTTGGGTAGAGATTTGTAAGGAGCTCGCATTGTATGGTTTTATCATTCGCCTGGATACAGGTAGTTTTGACAGGTGATCAATGGCTAGTGGTGAGAAACATTCGCGCGTTTGTATCGCTGCAAACAGTGGCCGCTGGTGACCGCTCTATGGGGCATGTCTAGCATTAACAAAAATAGAGATGTAGACTCAAAAATATCATCATCATCAAATCAGCCGAAAGACGTCCACTGCTGGACATAGGCCTCTCCCAAAGAGTGCCAAAGTGACCGGTCCTACGCCACCCGCATCCAGCGGACTCCCGCGACCTTTACCAGGTCATCAGTCCACCTTGTCGGGGGCCTACCCACGCCGCGCCTTCCGGTACGTGGTCGCCACTCGAGAACCTTTCCGCCCCAACGGCCATCGGTTCTACGTGCTATGCGCCCCGCCCACTGCCGCTTAACTTTAGCGATCCGGAGGTCTATATCGGTTACCTAAAAAAATATGCCTAAGACGAAAATCCCATTAAAATATGTCAAAAATTTACGAAGCTACAACCGTTTTGGAGAAAACACTAGCATCATGTCGTAGTAAATGGCAATCGTTTCATATGAAGGTGCGTTTTGGGGAAAAGGGACAGAACATTCGGACAAACTTCGGATACTTATAACTTTGTGATTATTTCTCCGCTTGCGTTGCTTTTTTTCTCCATCTGACTACATTCTAAATGCTTTTTCAAGAAAATACATCATTATTGATTATTTTATTTAGTGTCTACTTCCCTATTTGTTTCCGATGACGCGATATTGCGTCCAAACTGTATGGACTATTTGCGCCTCGGCAACGAATGAAGAAACTTATTTACGGATCTCACGATTTTCATAAAACAAATCCTATAAAATCATATATATAAACATTGATCATTCTATTTTGCGACAAACTTATATTAAAATGGCTCATACTAAATATATACAGTTTAAAACTTAGCGTAAATCGTAAATTAACTCTAAAATTATTATGTACAGTTAGGTCTATCGTTCATTAAGGCGTCACCGCGATACGCAAATCGTTTTTCAACAGTGTGTTTTTGCACCGGGCGGCAACTTCGCCCACTGAAAATTATGATCATTGCAATGTATTTATTAGGCTTTGTGTGTTGTGTCGCCCGAGTGAACGACAGGCCTATGAATAGCCAACCCGCATTATGAGAGCGTCTGCAGTTAAATTACGTAGTATTTGTGAAAAGAAAATACTTTTGTTTCATGTTCAATATTTGTAGATACTTAGTAAAAATAAGTCTTAAGATAATCTCAACAATTACTGTTTATTCTAATGCCTTGATTCATTAACGTCCGTCTAATCTTTTAATAAAAATAACGTCAAAAATGTTTGATTCCGTCGGTCACATTAACATTTGACTTTGTAAAAATGAGACGTAACACATTTGAACAGAATATGAATTTGGGTGTGAATAATAGTTGACGTCCGAGCGCAGCGGGCGGTATAAGCGATGCGAAGTTATAAGATAGAGCGACATAGGGATAGAATTTTGGACACTGTGTATCCGGCAATTGGGCCGAAATCCGCGCTTGGACGTCTAGCGTCGCCTAATATCTCCCCTATCTTTATTCAGGGCTATGATTTTTAAGCCTATTCGAATACTTACAATGTATTCCTATTTTTGTAAATTTTATAATTTAATTTATTATATAATCGTCTTTCTTCAATGAATTGATTATATAATTTACATCGATTGTACAGTTGACGTCAGAGACATTCAGATTCTTCGCCTCATTACTAAATAAGGTGCAGAATATAAAATCTATGACGTAGACAGTTTGTTTGACTTATATATACAGGAAGTTTTTCTTATTAAACAATCTAGGTGTATAATACATACAGTAATCTTAATACTTGGAGTAAATAAGATGAATGTAAAAAAGATAAAAACGATTGCAACTTTGCCAATAGTAATCTAGGTATTGATTTATTATGTTTTTAAACAAGTCACTGGTGTAAATAAATATTTGTGTCGCTCCAAGAAAAGAAAAACTTGATGCGGAGTTTTACGACACCAATCGTCAAATTTGCATAACATAGTCCATAATTTTCGATCAAAATTTAAAAAAAAAACACAGGCCTTGGTAAAAATTTGTTAGTATTAAAAAATATGTATAAGCGTCAAGTAAGTCCCCTTTTCTTCGAGTCAACACTTTTTATGAATTAAAACGTGGAACAGACTACTTAAATAAAACTTATCTATTTAAAACTAAATATTTCTAAAATGGTCGTGGAACATAATACTGTTTGGTTTCGGTGTCTACAGCGAAGACTATATTATCGTAAAATAATACTATGTATATAAATGCGAACAATCCAATACTGTTACAAAGCTGCTTATACGTTACATTATCAAAAATACATATACATTACACTAGAATATATCCGGCGCAGCTAAATACTATGTGTAGCTTAGCCCATATTGTAGGTATCGTTTAGAGTGACAACTTCGCCCACACCAACCCAGCTAGCACGATAGCTCTTATCGTTATATTTTACGGCGAAAATATACAGAAGCGTCACGTAAAACATAACGATAAAACTTATCATGCTATTAGGCCAGTAACACGCACCTGTATACCTGTATAACTTTTTTCCACTTCGTCTAAAATATCGGATTCTTGTATGGTTAAAAATCTATTTTTGGAGCGCCAATTGTGACATTATTAAAGCTATTCTCACATCTGTGTCGCATAAACGGCATGTTTTAAACGGCCATATGCAATGTGAAAGAGACTAATGATTTGCATCTTCGATCAGCAGTCAACATTCAACGATAGAATTACACTGCTCAGATATTATTTTATTAAGACTGGGTTGCACCGAACCGTCTGTAATCGTAAGGGCTGTTCGTTAAAATTTGAATGTATAGAAAGTTTGAAAAATGTCAATGGAATGACAGCTGCTGCCATATTTAACGTTGATCGGTCTGCAATCGTAATTTGGTGCAAACGGTATCTGTTAAAACATAGAGTATTTTCTTTCAAATATATATTGTCTACAGGTGTTCCCGATACGTACAATATACGCCTTAATATTGCTCCGCGCTATCTCACTGAAATACTATATACGAGGTTAAATTATGAATACTACGTTTACATTATATGAGTACAAGGCAATTATCATAAGAAGCCTGAGGAATGTTTTTGTCATTTCAATTCGAAGGCACATTTAGTTATTATTAAGGAATGCAGACTGCATCGTATCGAAATAATTGAACTATAATCTACCCGTTTATGTATTTCACAGAAAGTCAATAAACTAAACCACATGGTTAAGTTCGTTAGTAATATTGTGACAATAAAAGTATCACATGGATATTCGCCGTTTCTACAGATCGCCATACGATAAAAATCAAACCAATTACCAAAAAAGAAGTTTTGATTTCACTGTATTTTAACGCTGTACCTCAGAAATCCATGATAAAATTTTTTTCTAACACTTGCTTCGGAAAAGAATCAATTTTACTCACTGGATTTCAATTTTTCTCATAGGTGTGTAAAACAGTTCAGCTGAAACGGCCTAACGTGATCCGGTTAATTTATTGGTTAAACACGTAAACGGATAGATTATAAACACTTCAGTACCTTATAGTTTTTAACTCTGGTACTCTTCTTCATGTTATGAAAGTGTCTGCCAACTTTGCCATCTCGTGCCAACTTTGCCCAAACAGATTAAAGTTCTATGTTCAATCCCTAATTCTGCCTTTACACAAAATACTATTTTATATAAATATTTCGAAACATTACAGTTATGTCACAAATCTAAGGCGATCTTACTACACCTAGTTACTACAATAGTTCAAAAAATATATGCTGTCGTTTACAAAGGCAGATAAATTTACTTGCCATGCCAGAGACAATATAGACTGCCAAGTTTGTAGCATGATGTGAACATTGTACATATATGATGGTTAGGTCTGGGATACTTTAAGCCTCTCACTGACTAGCGCGGCCTGCGGTGGCGGGCAATAGTAAACTTTTCAATTAATGTCAAATTCGCCATTGACCACCACTTTTTTGTCTAAATACAGTTATCCACATATCACATACCCACAATCTATGTTGAATGTGGTAGAAAATGCTTCATTTGAGCAATGAATGCGTGTGTTACAGGAGCGATAACTTTGGCACTCTTTGGGGGAGGCCTATGTCCAGCAGTGGATGTCTTTCGGATGTTATGACGAGCATTAAATATCAAATAAATAAATAATCGTATCAATATAATCAGTATAATCACACGCGGCTTATCAATTTATCATATTATAGAACTGGCCGCCACCGCAGACCGCGCCAGTGAGTCAGGCCTTAAATGTTCCAAACCAACCCATCAAATTGTACAAGTTATAATTACCGTTGACAATGGGTACGGTCCTTTATAATAGCTGCCTTCTAAAGCTTTCCATATACTGTTTCGGCAACTTTGCCATCGGGCTGTGCCAACATTGCCAGCCCTTTAAAGTGTCAAAATTAAAAATAAATTAAAATACTTGCTCTGAAGGCAGTAATCGTAATACTGGATTGAAAAGTTGCCAGTGTAAAATTAAAAACTAAAATCTACCATAAATGGTATTGTCACTTTCTTCCATGCGTCTAAGGCCCTATTCACAAGATGCGAGTTCCATTACGTTTCAGGACTGCCGGTTACCGAGGTACAGTCGACTACAAAGAGATCATACGGACAACGGTACAAAAATATGTATACATGACCTTAATGTGAAGGCAATTAAGTCGTGTATACATATTTTTTTAAAAATTTATTGTATCCATCTCTTTGACTGTACAGTCGCCATCAGAGAGATATGGGAGCGGCCAAAATGCTCACAAATATCTAAACACTCCGATATATCTGAAGTCAACTGTACTATTAGATCAACCAAGCCTTGTAATGTAACGAAAATTGCATGTGAGTTATTGCATCATGTATGGGCCTTTAAAAAGCTTGTATATTGAGCATTTACTTCTAATGACATTGCCTACGAAGCTGAAGGGCCCGGGTTCGAATCCCGGTAAGGGCAAAATTTTAAAAAGGTGAAAGCTCAATACCAGCTTTATACAGATTGTTCGGAATAACGATGTAGGAACTTACGGTGGTAAACTGGAGTATTAGGAAGAGTTTGATCCTTACATGTCTTAGTCCAAACTGCTATAATTTTTTTAAATCGAGTTTTTCAAGTTTTTTTTAATTTTTACCAAAAGTTGACATGAAAAATTATCTTAAAACAAAGTATGATTGTGCAAATTTTTGTACAAATTTCATAATGGGCTTTGAACTTTTACTGAATGGCAAAAAGTTCCTAATTCAAAAGAACTAAAGCATGCCTTGGGTCTCAGGAGGCTAACCAATAGAAAAACTGACCCTCCCACTTGATACACAAGTTTTTTTAATAATTTTTGAAGGTCACCATGAGTGATTTTAAAACTTTGAAACCTCCTTAAGTTCCTACATCATTATTCCAAACATCCTGTATAGTCTATGATTACTGTGACTATACAAAAAAACGTTTAAAAAAATATTATAACAAAAAAATCCTTGTGCTATTAAAATCCTTGTCGCGAAGGATGTCGCAACGTCCGAAACGTCAAGGTAAATAAATTATACACGATAAATATGAAATAATGAGTGGAGATGCTGAATTAGCGTCCCAGTATTAGGACCGTTGCCAATCTTAACAAAAATTCTACTAAACTATAGAAATTCTATGACTATTCTATGTAGGGATTGTCGCCTAAAAGTGGACAAAAATATGACGGCCATAATTTTACGCGTGACAATTTCGGTTTATCACTTGTCATACATAGTTTTTATCGCGTGATAAACAATTTTTGAGTGATTGCACATGTCTTTAGAGCTCATGGAACGAGTGGCGACAGATATTTTATCATGTTTTTTTCAAACAATTTTATTACATGAATATTATATATATTATATACAATGGGCCATTATGGCGCGGAACAGGAACGCAGTTATACGTTGGAATGCGATGGAAGCATGTGTTTCTCCCTCTAACCCTATTGTGCCTTTAAGAGGCCGCAGTAAGCTCGGCCGAATTTCACCTTCCCATACAAACGTAGTTACGCTCTCATTTTAAAACTACGTGTTGGATTGTGACGAAACTTAGCATATACAATGACATGAGGTATATCTATGTCTGTAATTAGTTTATATCGTTCCAATTTATAAAACAAAGTAAATACAGCAAAAACTAGTTTTGTATGAAAAACTTAAATTCGCTGTATTTTTTTTATTATTGTATCTGAAGCTACGTAAACTAATTACAGACATAGATATACCTCATTTCATTGAACATGCAAAGTTTCGTTACAATCCAACGCGTAGTTTTAAAATGAGAGCGTAACTACGTTTGTATGGAGAATCGAGCTTACTGCGGACTCTTAAGCCTCAGGTTTATACACATATTTTATCACGTTTACACGTCAAACTATTTCATCGTGCCTTTTATGCTTGATTTTTGTCAACAAACTTATCACGCGACACAACTTATATCACGCTTATATCATGCTTTCACCAGATTTAGTCGCCATGCCACCATGCATTTGCACTTCAAGTTTGTCAACATTTGTTGCCGGACATAAAATTATCACCGTTCATATTTAATGTTCTGACCATATAGCGACATGTTTATGCCCATAGTAAGTCCTAGAATCCCCATCTACCTTAACATACCTTAGCTATTCGGCATATTGTCGGTCCAAGTATTAAACCAGTTGTAATGGAGCATTCCGGAGTAAGGGTGTTTCCTCTTCTTGTGCAAACGGAGCGACTCTTCGGAGGCATACCAGTATTGAGGAAACTTGTCGAAGGGGTACTTCTCTGATTCCTTTACGTAGGGCTCCGAGGGGTCTCCTGTGACGAAAATAAAGGTTCGTTGTATGACCGTGTGAAGGGTATGGCTTGTCTTTTGGTAAACACCGTAGCTATAGCTGGCGAATCAGAAGGGCATTTCCAATAATTCGTGTACCCAATTAGCGGAAGTTGTTAAACAAAAATTAGTGTCAGTTTTAGTGTGTATTAGTGTGTGTGTAGTTTAGTGTCAGTTTTGTGACGACAATTATTCAGGTTGTATAGAAATTAACTTTTTCGTCTCATTATATGAATTATATGGGGTCCATATTGGCTCATATAAACTTGATGTGTCGATTTTTTCTAGTAATACCGCTTCGTAATCATAATCATCACTCTTCATAATGTTTTTTTTCCGACCTTTGATGCTCCTAAATTTCTGTTACTATCATCGGAACTCATAATGACCTGTATTCATAAAATATTTCTTCATAATGTCATTACTAAGAACAGACTTGAACTCATAATTTGGTTGTTCATAACAATTTCCTTCATAATGGACATGTATCATAATTTTGTTAGTTCTATTTGTTATTATTGTTGTTGATTGTTGTGGTTACTTTGTAATTTTGTTTTCCGCTCTTTTATACAAAAAATAACGTCGAAGACGGAAGCGGGAGCAAAGCTCCCGCTTCCGTCTTCTAACCTATCCGCGATCCGAGTCGGTTTTGCCACTAAGTCCCTGTTCCCTACTGCCTACTTGAACTTATACACCACTATCTTGGCATTAGTTGATCACAGAGTAAGTCTTTATTACTATACTACTAGTATGCATAGAAATAAATATGTATGTTTAACTTTTGTCACAAAACTGACGCAGAGTTATTTTTTTAATTTAACAACTCCCGCTAATTGGGTACACGAATTATTTAAATTGCCTAAAAATCAAATTAATTTGACACTAATTTGATTTGATATGAATTATTAATTTTCATTATAATTCATATTATTTTTGACATGTAAAATTTTAATATTTTATTTATAAATGAGTATGAGTCTAGGGGTTACAAGCGCGTTGCCAACCTGAAAGGCGACACTCTCAACATGTCATACTAAAAAACGACGAGGGTAAGCGTTTTTGAGTGAGAAAAGTGCTACGACTCTTCGCTGCGTGTTGAGCGTGTTGACTTAAGAATGAAATGTTGAGAGTGTTGTTATTTAGTATGAACTGTTGAGGTTGTTGTCTTTTGGTATGAACTGTTGGGCGTGTTGTCTTTTACCTATATAATGGAGTGTGGGTTATTGAGCGTCATTAAGAAGACTATGAAGTGTTGAGTGTGTCGTGTTTTAATATGAAGTGAGATTTTGTCTTTTAGAAAAGTTGAGCGTGTTGTATTTTAGGAAGTGATGATTGTCTTATAGTAAGTGTTGAGCGTGTCGTTATTTAATATGAAGTGTTGAGCCTTCTTATAAAGTGCTGAGCCAGTTGTCTTTTAGAAAAAGTTGAGTGTGCTGTATTTTAGGAAGTGATCAGTGTTGTCTTATAGTATAGTGTTGAGCGTGTCGTTAATTAGTATGAAGTGTTGACTCTTCTTATAAAGCTGAGCCAGTTGTCTTTTAGAAATGTTGAGCGTATTGTATTTTAGGAAGTGTTGAGTGTTGTCTTATAGCGTAGTGTTGAGTGTGTCGTTATTTAGCATGAATTGTTGAGTCTTCTTATGAAGCTGAGCCAGTTGTCTTTTAGAAAAGTTGAGCGTGTTGTATTTTAGGAAGTGTTGAGTGTTGTCTTATAGTGTGTCGTGTCGTTATTTAGCATGAAGTGTTGTGCCAGTTGTCTTTTATTATGAGATGTTGAGCGTGTCGTATCAGACGTAAAAGTGGCCTTGTGGCGTATTTGCAGAATAAATAATTGATTTAGATTTTGACAACATTTAGTATATTCCAAGCAGTGTACTCACTCGGGGGGAGACAGTAGAGGCAGAATATCCTCCGGCGCTTGCCCTCGTGCGTCTCGAGGTGTTTCTTGTGCAGCTTGCGGCGGGGACTGACGTGGGGACAGCAGGGACAAGGGATGGCGAGGGACTTGGGCAGCGCGCCGTGCCGCTCGCCCGAGTGCTGGAGCAGCGTGGACGCGACGCGGTAACCCTGGGAGAAGACAAGTGTCATGTACATATTCATTTATAAGCTCTTTGGGTGACTTTGAAGTGCTATGGAGAGCGCTGTGTTGGGAGTTTCTCTGCGTGATCGCATCAGAAATGAGGATATCCGCAGCAGAAGCAAGGTAACCGATATAGCCCTCCGAATCGCTAAAGTGGCATTGGACGGGGCACATAGCACGTAGAACCGATGGCCGTTGGTGCGGAAAGGTTCTCGAGTGGCGACCGCGTACCGGAAGGTGCGGCGTGGGTAGACACAAGGTGGACTGACGACCTGGTAAAGGTCGCGGGAGTCTGCTGCACGCGGGTGGCGCAGGACCGGCCACTTTGGCACCCTTTGGGGGAGGCCTATGTCCAGCAGTGGACGTCTTTATGATTTATAAGCCCTTTATTTCCAATAGATAAATCGCATTTTTACTACAATTGATCAGCTTTCAGTATATCAAATAAATCTGGTTCATGCATTGCAATTAAATTCATAATTTATAGATAGTAATTCACATTTATAATATTATCATTTAATAATAATTTAATTAATTAAACAATTTTATAATGTTTTTATAGTAAAGATTCTTTTTTATATTTGATTCCTGCATCTATCTGTTGGGCTGTCCATTATGGCTCCACCCTCCTAGTCAAGTAGATATATTCAGATTCGGAGTAGACATTGCTACTCGTAGTTGCAGTTTCCGTGAGGCAACCGGATGGCTCGCGGTGTCCGAGCTCCCGCCATCACATCACACATCATCATCCTATATACGTCCCACTGCTGGGCACAGGCCTCCTCTCATGTATGAGAGGGAACGGGCAGTAGTCCCCACGCTGGCCCAGTGCGGATTGGGGACTTCACATACACCTTTGAATTTCTTCGCAGATGTGTAAAGGATCCCTGGGTCCGCTTTGACACCTAATCCCAAGATTTGGCATAGGCACTAGTTTTACGAAAGCGACTGCCATCTGACCTTCCAACCCAGAGGGAAAACTAGACCTTATTGGGATTAGACCGGTTTCCTCACGATGTTTCCCTTCACCGAAAAGCTAACGGTAAATATTCCGTACATAAGTTCCGAAAAACTCATTGGTACGAGCCGGGATTCGAACCCACGACCGCCGTTTGACAGCCGCATGCCTGAACCACTGGGCTAACGTAGCTTAGCTCCCGCCATGTGCAACCCTAATTGAGCCAACTTGGACTAGCGTAAATATAAAATATGTATGAAAAATTGTTTCCTTGTTGCGAGGCACCCAATTGAAACAGTGGTTGCCTCAAACTGTGACCGCTTTATATAATGAAATGCTGATCTAAATCGGATACCAGGCGGTATCCGCCCAGCTCGTTTAATTAGTACATTACGTAACTAGGGCGGTGAATTCGTGAATGCCCCAGATAGCATGTGTTTGTGGCCCGAACCGAAGGTGAGGGCTATAAATATGCGCTCTGGGGCTTTACGAATTACCGCCCGTGTTGAGTACAAAATTTTACGTCTTCACCTGGCCACAATGCGAGTTTTCCCGTACGCGCAGCGTGCAGTAAAACTCGCATTATGGCCAGGTGTGACGTAATAGTATATTAATTAGTAGTGAATACCTTAAAGCAGTGCTCGCATCTGTAGGGGAAGTTCTTCCATTTGGGGTTCTTCTTGCGACTGAACACCATTCTGTAGGGCTCTGCGGGGAACCAGTCCGAGGGGTCCAGGTTCATTTCCACCAGCTCCACTCCTGGAACAATTACATACATTACAGTAGTTCCACAAATATAAGTTACAACGATGTACCGCAGAAAGCATACTTTGATAACATTTTAACCAATATTAAGGCAGCGTTTGCGCGGGTCAAATCCTCAACGCCCATTGGCCGAAATTTTGCGCGCGACGCCGGCGGCTCCGGCGCCCGCCATTTTGGAAAGCATGAGTTCACCTATCATATTATACCTTAAGTGTAGTGCAACAAGGTCCTTATTGAAATGGTCATACGTTCGATTTCATTCGGTACTTGTCAGCACTCGTCGGCGTGGGCGAAGATTGCCGATGTAACTTATATTTGTGGTACACCATTGGTGCCCTAAGAGGCTCAAAGCCCCTAAAATCATCCGAGTCCTTACGAATCTAACACCAATGAAGTCATATTTTTTTTTAAACATACAAGCAAACATACCAATACGGGTGCCTCGTGAGGAACCCGAATAATTTGGCCAGCGTATTCCTAAGGTCGTATGGAGTAAAAAATGTTATATGAACATAGGTCGAAATATGGTTTTTTTTTATGTTTTCATACATAATAAATAACTTCTTGTATGAAAACATAAAAAAAAAACCATATTTCGACCTATGTTCATATAACATTTTTTACTCCATACGACCTTAGGAATACGCTGGCCAAATTATTCGGGTTCCTCACGAGCACCCTGTATAACAAAAACTACAATTTAAAGCAACTTTGTATGAAAAAGGCATTTCTTTGTAGCGGCCAGGAATGTTTTTTATAATCGTTTAGAGGACCTTTTAATACGCATAAATATATTAAATTAAATTATCGAAGCCGAGATAGGTAACTTTTAAGTTTTGTTTTAACTTTTCAATATGTCCTGTGGAAATATGTGTACCAAATATCTTGCACAAATTACAAGAGTATAGTTTTCAGATACCCTGCACTTGTAGTATACGATATTACTTGGCCAATTCCATAGTTCTAGGTCAATGGAAAGTTGACCTAAACTATGAAATGTCGGGAAAAATCAGAAAACTATACATTTGTAATTGAGTGGTGGGCGAGTCCGACTCGCACTCGTCCGGTTTTTTCTTACCACTTTGATCTGCGGCACTATGGTGACTTTGGGACTACGGCTTGCTCACGCTCAATGTTGTGCCGGTCGCGGCTAGGAGACTGGTCAGTCGTGTTTTACCATCGGGCACTTTGATCTGCGGCACTGTGGTGACTTTGGGCACTATGGGTTGTGGCTGCGACTTGCTCACGCTCAATGTTGTGTCGGTCGCGGCTAGGAGACTGGTCAGTAGTGTCTTACCATCGGGCACTTTGATCTGCGGCACTATGGTGACTTTGGGCACTATGGGTTGTGGCTGCAGCTTGCTCACGCTCAATGTTGTGCCGGTCGCGGCTAGGAGACTGGTCAGTCGTGTCTTACCATCGGGCACTTTGATCTGCGGCACCATGGTGACTTTGGGCACTATGGGTTGTGGCGGCGGCTTGCTCACGTTCAATGTTGTGCCGGTCGCAGCTAGGAGACTGGTCACTAGTGTCTTACCATCAGGCACTTTGATCTGGGGCACTATGGTGACTTTGGGCACTATGGGTTATGGCGGCGGCTTGCTGACGCTCAATGTTGTGTCGGTCGCGGCTAGGAGACTGGTCACTAGTGTCTTACCATCAGGCACTTTGATCTGGGGCACTATGGTGACTTTGGGCACTATGGGTTATGGCTGCGGCTTGCTGACGCTCAATGTTGTGTCGGTCGCAGCTAGGAGACTGGTCACTAGTGTCTTACCATCAGGCACTTTGATCTGGGGCACTATGGTGACTTTGGGCACTATGGGTTATGGCTGCGGCTTGCTGACGCTCAATGTTGTGTCGGTCGCGGCTAGGAGACTGGTTAGTAGTATCTTACCATCGGGCACTTTGATCTGCGGCACCATGGTGACTTTGGGCACTATGGGTTGTGGCTGCGGCTCGCTGACGCTCAATGTTGTGTCGGTCGCGGCTAGGAGACTGGTTAGTAGTATCTTACCATCGGGCACTTTGATCTCCGGCACCATGGTGACTTTGGGCACTATGGGTTGTGGCTGCGGCTTGCTCACGCTCAATGTTGTGCCGGTCGCGGCTAGGAGACTGGTCAGTAGTATCTTACCATCGGGCACTTTGATCTGGGGCACTATGGTGACTTTGGGCACTATGGGTTGTGGCTGCAGCTTGCTCACGCTCAATGTTGTGCCGGTCGCGGCTAGGAGACTAGTCAGTAGTATCTTACCATCGGGCACTTTGATCTGGGGCACTATGGTGACTTTGGGCACTATGGGTTGTGGCTGCGGCTTGCTCACGCTCAATGTTGTGCCGGTCGCAGCTAGGAGACTGGTCACTAGTGTCTTACCATCAGGCACTTTGATCTGGGGCACTATGGTGACTTTGGGCACTATGGGTTATGGCTGCGGCTTGCTGACGCTCAATGTTGTGTCGGTCGCGGCTAGGAGACTGGTCACTAGTGTCTTACCATCAGGCACTTTGATTTGGGGCACTATGGTGACTTTGGGCACTATGGGTTGTGGCTGCGGCTTGCTCACGCTCAATGTTGTGCCGGTCGCGGCTAGGAGACTAGTCAGTAGTATCTTACCATCGGGCACTTTGATCTGGGGCACTATGGTGACTTTGGGCACTATGGGTTGTGGCTGCAGCTTGCTCACGCTCAATGTTGTGCCGGTCGCGGCTAGGAGACTAGTCAGTAGTATCTTACCATCGGGCACTTTGATCTGGGGCACTATGGTGACTTTGGGCACTATGGGTTGCAGATGCGGCTTGCTGACGCTCAATGTTGTGTTGGTCGCGGCTAGGAGACTGGTCAGTATGGTGTTTTGGGCCTGAAATAAACAGGAATCTTTAGAATATCTGAAATTGAAATTACAAAGGAAAAGTAGCAAGTAGTTTGCGAGGTTGTAAGTTTGTCTGTAAGGGGTAATCTCATGAACCACACATCCAATTAAAAAAAAAGTCTGTGTGAATTTAGGTCGAAGAGATCAGCTATATATATGTATCTTTTCACTTAAAATAATTCCGAAAACTGAGAACTTGCAACTTTTGATGCCTTACCGGGATTCGAACCCAGGACCCCAGCTTTTTAGGCAGCGTGACTACCCACTGGGTTAACCGGTCGTCAAATTTTCTTTATTAACTCCCAACGCAAAGAGAGGGGTGTTATAAGATTAAAGTGTCTGTGTATCTGTTTGTGGTATCGTAGCTCCCTAACGGATGTACCGATTTGAATGCGGTTTTTTTGTGTCATAGATAATTTAATCCCGAGTGTTCTTAGCCATGTTTCATGCAAATCTGTTTAGCCGTTTCTGAGATATTGAACTTTGAAATAAAACTGTCGGGTGTTTTTCAACTTTTTTAAGTACTAATTATTATTATCCTCCTAGCATCATTCCAGGTTGTGCCCCTAAAAGAGTCCGGGGCCCGCTTTGACACCTAATCTCAGGATTTGGCATAGGCACTAGTTTTACGAAAGCGACTGCCATCTTTATACTTTGATAATGGGGTTCCTTTGTCTTGTTCCGTGTACCTATGTATGTGTACCACATAATGTATCAATTGTACTGTATTTTTTTTTGTCTCTGTGTGTCTCTTGTGTAGTGAATAAATGTCTTCATTCTTTTGTTTCTTTGACGACCGCTTTAGCCTAGTTGGTAGTGACCCTGACTACGAAGCAAGAGGTCCTGGGTTCGAATCCCGGTAAGGGTATTTATTTGTGTGATGAGCACGAACATTTGTTCCTGAGTCATGGATGTTTTCTATGTATTTAAGTATTTATTTATCTATATAAGTATGTTTAATGTCGTCTAGTACCCATAGTACAAGCTTTGCTTAGTTTGGGACTAGGTCGGTTTGTGTAAGATTGTCCCGTGATATTTATTTATTTATTTTATTTTACCTGTAAAAGTGCCCCATTGTGCAAACTCTGCGACAGATCGACTTTCGGTTTACGCTTGTATCCTTTGGGCGGGCCTCGCTTTTTGGCCACCTCGCCATTTTTCTTGTATCTGAAACGTTAAATATTATTTAAAGTGACATTTGGCTGTTCCGGAGCTGCATATTGCCTACGCATACTCATTCATTGATAATAGTAAAAAATATTACATATATTTTATTTTATTTATATAGTTTCATTCATTAGTGCTAAAAAATGAAATAATTCTAAAAAATATATTTAAGGCGCCGTAGGTTCAGCGAATTTAAGCGAACAGAGTTTTTGAAACAATATAATGCGTCTGTTTATAATAATATATATTTAAAAAAAATACGAATAGAAATCTTGAGGCTTTTCTGCAGGGAACGAACGATAGGTCTAAAAGGGTCTAAAATACACTTAAAATATTCGTTACAAGTTATGCACAAAAGCTAAAAATATTAAAAAAGGCTTCTAAGAAATGGCAATATCATGTTGAGAGAAATCAGTGTTTACTTTTTTATTTATTTAAACGGCCAAAACATTAAAATTAAAAAAACATGATTTCCGCGCTTCCGAGCACGCACTGCCATCTCGCTCACGCTTATGCTCAGTGAGAGGGAGAGAAGACCATGAACCTACGGCGCCTTAAATTCATATTTAAATAATTATCTACCTCACAATTCCTCCGGAATCACAGCTCTTCGGCGTCTGCACGGGCGTTATACTCAGCTTCGCTGGCAGAGAATATCTGCTATGCAGCGACTTCACCACATTAGCGGCCTGTATACTCGGCAAAGCTAGAGGATTGGCCAAATTCAGCGGATTATTCACAAACTTTGGCAGTGTCACATCTGGGGTCGGGAATATTGATAACCCTCCCTTGTTGAACGCTGGTATTTGGTACACTTGGAGGTTAAGGGACGGTGTAAAGGTTTTAAGACGCTTGGGGGCTGGCTCGTCGTCGCTGGAGGACTGGGCTGCGAGGGGGTCTTTCTCGGTGGTGGAGAACGGGTCATTGTGGGAGTCTTTCTCTTGGACGCAGAACATCTGAAATGAGACAAGTTTATATTTAAGTTTTTGATGACTGGTCTAGTTGGTAGTGAGCCTGCCTATGAATCTAGAGGTCCTGGCTTTGAATACCGGTATGGGCATTTATTTGTGTGATAAGCAGCAAGTTTTTTCCTGAGTCATGGATGTTTCCCATGTATTTAAAGTATTTATTTATCTAATATAGATACGTTGTCATCATCTACTATACAAAGTAAGCTTTTCTTAGCTTGGGACTAGTTAGATTTGTGTAGGATTGTCCGCATGTCTGAAATGTGTGAAATAATGAAGAATAAAAGCGTACCAATGGAAATCAAGGCCCAACTGTATAACACCTGCTTATTATTATGCTTGACATACGGCTGTGAAACTTGGACATGCACGAAGAAAAACATACATCAGATTGCAGTATGTCAGCACGGAATGGAAAGAAGCATGCTAGGGATGAAACAAAATGACAGATGGCGACTTACTAAGATCAGAGAGAAAACTATGGTGAGAGATGTTGTCAGAGACATTAGGAAGAGAAAATGGAAATGGTCTGGCCATATGGTTAGAAACAAAATAGAAAAATGGACCAGACATATTACAGACTGGTTTCCAGTATACAGGAAAAGAGGAAGGGGAAGACAACACAAAAGATGGGAAGATGACTTCCCGCCCAAGTGGACAAGACTGGCACAAGACAGAGAAACTTGGAAAACTTTAGAGGAGGCCTATGTCAGTGAAAACTGACAACCTGACGCAATAAAACAAATAAAATAAAATAATATTTCCCAAACTGTAACTGTCAGTGAATAAAGGCTATTTGTATTTGTATACGAGTATGTTGTCCGCATGCCTGCTCATATGTTCACATGTGGTGTCTGATCAGAACTTAACAACCCCTTCTCTTCCCATTGGTCTCATAAAAGTCGACTAAGGGAGCAGGGTTGAAGTTGTTTTGAGCGACAGGCTAGCAACCTATCGCTATATCACATTGTATCGATCTATTAAACACATATTTATGCTAATAGTGGCACTGGAACATAAGTTTCATGTGCTTACCCCTTTTGTATGTATGAATATGTAAGTATGTAAGCTGTTATCAAAATTTGCAAATCAGTTTTAGTCACGTACTGATATCAATTGAGTTGAAATATAGCATACTTAAAAGGTGTTTATCTTGTGTAGTTTAGAAGTTGGTATGGCAATTGGTCACCTGTCTCATCAGATCAGCTATGTGGTGCCATAATATTGAACTTAATTTAGGAAGCTTGTAAATGACTTGATAGATGTATTTGAGCCGAAACCATAAAGTACTAGTTGAATAGTAGTACATTACGTAACTAGGGCTGTGAATTCGTGAATGCCCCAGCTCGCAGGTGTTTGTGGCCCGAATCGAAGGTGAGGGCCATAAATATGCGCTCTGGGGCTTTACGAACTACCGCCCGTGTTGCGTACAACATTATACGTCTTCACCTGGCCACAATGCGAGTTTTTCCGTACGCGCAGCGTGCAGTAACACTCGCATTATGGCCAGGTGTGACGTAAAAGATTTTAAAATTGTAATAGGCTGATAAGCCTCAACATGCCCTGAAAATTTGAAAGTAATCACAATGTGGTAAGCTTTAAAATACCACAAAACTTATCCTATCTGTTTGTACTAATAAAAATGTATTTTTTATTTGCACCATTTAGTTCATATAATGGTAGCCATACTAGACTACAATACATTTAACAGACATAAATAAATACATATAGAAAACATCTAAGACTACCAACCACACAAAACAAACATCTAAGTACACACACACACAGTCACAGTAACATTAAGTTTTTAATATTAAAATTGACGAACATTGTAGAAATTCTTGTAATCTTGACATTTTATGCAAATTTATATTGTAATTTTTATCATGTAATAAATAAATCTAATCTAATCTAAATATGTATTGAACAATTTAAATGATCAAAATTAACCAATAATCAGTCAAGTAGCTGAAAACATTCACTTGCATCTCTTGGGTGAACTATTATTACTTACAAAAAAAAGTTTTTTTGTAAGTTAAATTATTTTGTAGCAATAACATAGCATTATTTAATTGCAATATATTTTTGAAAACAGTAATTTAGGAGTAGTGTAAATATTGTCTATACTATAAGGATTATTTGTAGTACTTGACACTGGATCATGTATGTAAATAGCCATGGCCTAAAGCAATACTCAAAAGAAATGCCATGTCATGGTTAATTTAATCTATTTAAAACAAACGCAAAACTGGCTGGCAACAAAATGCCACATGGCGAAAAAAGGCAAAATTTACATACGAATTGTATATATAACTGTAAAGTTTGTTTGACTTATTGATCAGCCTGAGCAGAGTTCATTAACATGAGAAATGTATAGTCAAATTACCGCATAATACATTTAAAATGTGTCTCATATTTTTAATTTTGGCTGTTTGGTTTTCCCCAAAATCCCGACCGATAAAAACAAAACAGCACTTACGATTCCACATTCAAAAAACACCATCCTAAGTAGCTAACGCTCGTTTAACTAATTAAACACCGAAAACACATTTAAAAGCTTGAGACACGACAAAATGGCGCTATAAATTGTAAAAGTACGAAACAATGAAGATCACATGAAATAACTGCACATGCCAGTAAAAAGCTACGCGTACTACTTGATCTAATTATCTCTTACCGATTATATCTTTCATATTGAATGAAAAACATACCTTTAGACACTTTATACGGCACAATTATTCAATACAGCATTTAGAGTAACTAGAAACAGTTAATTTATAAGGATTTGCACTGATTCTTGAATAAAATAAAAGCGAAACAAGAATAAAGGTTATGCTCACTTATAATAATAACAAATCGTTCGTTTCGTTCGTGTTCGTTCAATCAGACGCTACGTCTTAAAATTGTTATGGTGGTACTAATCAAGCTAACACCATCCTCAAATACGACATACTGCCAAGTTAATTTAGACCATGTACGATTCTATTAAAGCTCAATTTTAGGAGAGTGTAATTTTAGTTTTAAACTTTTTTAACGTAAATAGAAACTAGAACATTCTTCCTATTGTTTGACATTTAGGGTGGCACGTAACAAAAATAAATTACCCAATTTCGCAATGATTTAAATGACTCATTTGTTGGTTCCGTGATTCTACAATTACAACGGCGTTAATGAATGATTTCTATAAATATGAGATATTTTTTTACGAAAGAATTCCGCGGTATATTAATATTTTCTTTTCAGGTAGGAAATTTCTACCATTTTTGGTGATGAGTGGTGACGTCTAACATTGAATAATTGTTGAGTTAGTGCCGAGTATCACAGTATAAAGAAAAAAAGTAGTGAATCTTTTATATTTTAAGTGTTATTACTACGTAGGGTTGTCGATGTCATACTTCCGCTCGGCTAAATATTTCGTTGAGCCGTGTACGTGCGCGGCTACCTTTTTAAAAGTGTATGTAGACAGACTATAGATAGTTAAACTCATATTTGCGTGCGATTGCAAGTGTGTGGTGCTTGCCAATCGCGCTGTGTGGGTGCGTGCGCCTGTAACTACGACTGCCGTAAAGATTCTCTACTGCACAGCTATCACAAGATAATGTCCCTTTCTAATTAGAACTCGTAGTAAGAAACGGATAATCTATGCCGCCACGAGACGGCTCACGCGCCGTTTGTGACAGGCTATCACCACGGCACATACGGCACCAAAGGAATTCAAGGTACTCCCGCTCAGCTGCATCATCCGCTTTGTGGAAATGATGGAGCGAAGCTGGGAGTAGACATAAGGAGAGGGCAAATGCACAAAAGATCCCACTGGGTCGAAGTGCATCCGAAGGGGCCCTCATGTAGATATGATAAGATAAGATAAGATAAGATCACCACGGCACGGCTATCAGATAGCTATATAGATCTTTGGATTGCCTGTCTGTCCACTGCGTAGTCTTCGCAGAGGCCCACCTACCCAAATACATCTTTCTTTTTGATTTTTGTGCCATAGCTACAACGGAGTATATTTTCAATCTTGAATGTATAGGTTTTTGGGATAGGTTAGGCGGATCAACAATACAAAGTTATGTTCAATAATCATTTTTATTCGAAAACTTAATCTAACCAACATCGTAGCAAGAACGCAGTAAAAATAAATACACTAACGACTAGACGATAGCTGTACGCGAGAGGCTGCCGTAAAAGAAATAATATATCACATACACCTCGCTTTTCAGTACACAAACATCAAAAATCCAAAAAGCTTAACATATTCTTCCAAGGGAGCTAGCATTTATGCTAGCATTACTTGCTCTAAAAAGCGTCGCGCGCGACGCAACGACTCATGTCTCAGCCCGCTGCCCGCTGGTGTTCAGTCTGTGGCCTCACGGGCACTATGTAAATTAGAAAGAGTAGGGTAGATTTTTACTCGTATCGCGTTGCGGCATCAGTTGTGCTAGCCACGCAGCAGTGCCTTTTGCGTTTAGCGCGAAAAAGAGGGTGGTTTCAATAGTGTTACCAGAAAAAAAAAATGGTAGTTAATATTCATCTGCAAGGTAGCTCTGCCTCAAATCGATTTTAGACAAGACGATTTTTACTCCATTTCACACACATTGCCATTATATCAAGTTGAACTACTTGTGCAACTATGACCATCAAGTCAATATTCTATATCTGCCTCGATCAGTTACAGTACAAAAGAGCGAGGAAGGTAGAAATATTGGGTTTGTATGAACCATATAAAATGCAAGTGAATTTTGAAGTTTGTATTCTAGAGAGCTTTGGTGACCTGATATTGGTACATGTCCAATTGGATAGAAAAAAACATAGAAGAATTTTAAGAAACACCCATGGAACAACAATAGAAAAGGACTTGATATCAATAACAAAAGACTTAATTTAAAAACTTGACAGCCCTGCGTAAAAACCGTTAATTTGATGTGGCTCTGACTGAATGTTGCCATGTTGTTAAAATAAATAATTTCAGGGAAAAATAAATAGGGAATAGTACATACCAGTCAGACATGTACCGACATCTAAACATCTTAATATCAATAATTATTTACATATAACGCTAACTTATACAAAGATTTGGCTTGAAACTGTGATATTGTAATCGAAAACTGGTCACACTGTTTTGGTACGTAAAATCAGCTTAATATAGTATTGCCATACAAATATCTCTGAGGTGGCGGCAGCGGTCCCTTTCACTCTAAGTCGATATAACGGAGGCAAAGTATATGTGCATATCGCTGGTATGCGATAACTCGAAAGCGTCTCATAACCAGACGCACAGTTATTTTGTCAAGTGAAACAGACTACATATACAGTATGTGACACTCACGTAAACCGCGAAACCTCGCGTCAGCAGCATTGAAAGGGTTTTTTTTTTGTTACCTTAAAATCAACCCTTTCAATGCGCAAGGCTCATATGAGCTACAAAGCGTGGCACAACTTTCCTTTTGGGTGGTATTATGGGTGGTTTAATGTGCATAGCGTCTCACTCACTCTTTAAGAGGCCGCAGTAAGCTCGATTCTCCATACAAACGTAGTTACGCTCTCATTTTCAAACTACGTGATGGATTGTAACGAAACATTGCATGTAAAATGACATGTATAACCAGGTCTGTAAAAAAAATACAGCGAATTTCAGTTTTACATACAAAACTTGTTTTTGCTGTATTTCGTTTGATTTATAAACTACAATCACAATCCAACTCGTAGTTTTAAAATGAGAACGAAACTCCGTTTGTATGAGAAAGTGAAATTCGGCCGAGCTTACTGCGGACTCTTAGGCAAAATGTGAGACGCAGATACACATTGAACAAGTCTTGGACAAGTCGAATACCACCCTTTGACACCGCGCGCTACGCAAGCGCCATTAGTACGGTTGACATTATTTAATATGGCCAACTTTTTATAAAGATGTCATTGGAATCGGAATCTTCTACCGTGGACGGTAAAGCTGTTTTTTGAACGGACTCAAGTAACACTGCCGCCAACTCGGAAACATTTGTAACGTGAAACTCTAATATCGTATTCAGTCTCCATAAACATTAGAGAATATTAATTAATAAATTAAACATTACATACAAATTAAATCAATAATCAAAAAACTGGCTGCAAAAGTTTGGTCTACACAAAATTAATGGTAATCTAAAAAATAAGTGCGACTCTGCTCAGGGACTCATGTTATAACCCTTCTAACGCCTATGACGTTTATATTGGTCGGCAGACGCAGCCACTGACTACTATAGCCGTCAGTGCGTGCCACGTAAGTTCACGCACTACATCATAATCCTCCTAGCGTTAGTCCCGGTTGTTCTTTGACATCTAATCCCAAAATTTGGCATAGGCACTAATTTTACGAAAACGACTGCCTGAAAACTAGACCTTATTGGGATTAGACCGGTTTCCTCACGATGTTTTCCTTCACCGAAAAGCTAATGGTAAATATTCCGTACATAAGTTCCGATAAACTCATTGGTACGAGCCGGGATTCGCACCTACGACCGCTGCTTGGCAGCCGCATGCCTGAACCACTAGGCTACCGTAGCTTTTTTGTTCACGCTCTACAAATATAAAAGGTTGATATAAAATGGATCTTTGAGTAGAGTCACACTAAGGAATGATTGATTATTCAAATATATGTACAATTAAAAAGGATAGATATGTCAAACTCTAGATATGTGTTGCCACATGAAGAAAATCATTTGAGCAAGAAAGGAATGATACCAATTTTAAAGCTTACAGGTTAGCTATTGTCTTGAAGAGGGTTTTCGGTAAAATTTTCCCCATTCAGAATTTTAGCACTGGCAATAATGCTCGGTAGCTTTTCATCTACTGGCAACTCCGCTTTTCTGACGTGGCGCTGTTACTTCAACTGTCATTTTGACGTAAGCTAACTTCACACTGTCTAACGCATATTAAAAAAGTACGATTAAGATGCTGCTCTCTATTAGAGTAAGAGATGTATATTACTATCTCATTCTAGCAGATGACTGCGTCCCATACGCTCTTTGTTCAGCGCATTAGAACAGAATGAGGGGTTAACTCATTCAGTGACCTTTGTTATGAAGTTAGTTACAAATAGAAATGTCACTATGAAGTGTTTTTCGCGCGTTTAGAGGGAAAATTCACCAAAAACCGTAAATAGGAACTCCCTACCACCTGGTCTTTTACAACAAGCATTTACTATTGTAGAATACACCTGTGACGTCACTTCGTAAACCACAGACAATATTCGGACAGTCTAACGGTTATGACTTTGTGTTGAATACCTTCAGATGAGCAGTACCCATGTATGCTCGTGTATTCTACTATAGTAAATGTAAATGACCCTGGTAACATGTAGAAAACAATGATATGGTAATTAAATGCAATTATCGTCTCTAATCAATTTATAACATTATGGACGTACGTATTTTCGTAGCCATTGCGTCAGTGCGTGCATAGGAACGTAACAGAGAAAGAATTAGGTATTTGTCTATGGAACTATGTGTACTATTTCAATTTAACGTCCAATAATTCAAATAGTTTTTGTTGTAATTATAATAAATACTTAATTAGATTATTGGAGATAGATCTTAATTGTGATATATTCTGATACGTTATCGATTCTGTACTTGTTTGTTCCGATACACGCAAAGACTTTTTATTATCAATATTATACGCTAGGAACCCTATCTGCTTATTTTAATACCTAGCCTTTACTACCGCTTTCATACAATACATATTAATATGACTGACATATAATACTACATGAAAATTCAATTGAAATCAAATAAGGGTCTAGAAATTGATTTAAACATCATACAAACTTTACAGATACGTACATATTATTGTAAATTGATATTTTGTAATTAAACATATTTCATACAGTATTACATGTCAATGTAAATTCCATACATTAGACTATCAACTATACATTTTATTTGTATGAAACAAAATTAAACAGTATAATTGACAGTCTGATTAAATTAAAATCCAATATGACAACTGGAATACTAATTGCGCTATTTACTATTTTAGCTAAAATGACGCTAGTAGTTTCAAAATAGTTCAAAATTGAACTTAGATATGCTTGTAAAATTATTCATGTCAATTTGACAGTTAGTTTTTCAAGTTGTCAACATTGGAATAGACTCCGTCGTTTAATAATCCTGTCAGTATTTTTTTTAATGCCAAGTAGCTATTAAACATAATATATTTCACAGTCTTAAAACAAAAAGCAGTTACCAATTCGAAATTTAGACCTTACAAAGCAACACACCAATAGTTACATATTTTAGGTTATATATTACGATTTCCATTATTATAAATAGTTTTTTTGTCATATATTCATAAGTCCAACTATTGTACAGACAAAACTCCAAAGCTCGAAAACTTCAATTTTGGAGAAATGTAAAATTTCTTAAATGGACGACATAAGGTGCTTACTGTAAGTATAGTCATGTCAGGCGTTTACTCTAAGTGTCAGTGCCTTAACTTAAAAAGACAGCTAAAACTTATCCTTGACAGTTAAAGGCTACTTAATACAGCTGAAATGTCAAAGATAAGTTCGAGCCGTCAAGTGCAAATGTCAAAATAAATAACGTCAATTGTCGATATTTGGCAATCTCTATACCGAATTAATAAGTACAACTAGACATTGCGCATGGACTGCCAGATGATATCCGTGCCGACATAATTTAATCATAATCTCATTTGACACTAACTCGAAAAACAATTTATTTCACCTGGCAACACCACGCGCCCTAACAATCACATTAAATCAAGACTTATACGTACGGATCACATCTTTGATCTGCGCTCTACAGAGCGGACACTGACCGCCCCCTTTCCCCCTCCACTGCTGCACAGCGCACCTGTAGCACATACACATGTGTCCACACATGTACAGCACACTGTCTATAGGGTTCTCGTAGCATATCGTGCACTCCGTACCAGTCAGGTTCTGCCCTTCGCCGATTACCGAGTAGATCGGTTGGTGTGTCGGCTGGTGTGCCGTTTGGTGCGGCTGATGCGTTTGGCGACTGGTCGAGGGCCGGTCGACCCTCTCCGGGACCTGCACCAGCTCGTTGCAGCTGTTCTGGCTGGCGGAGCACTGGTTGTCGCTCCGGCGCGGGTAAGGTTGCGGGTTGCACGGTGGCGACATTGGGGCGAGGCTGGAGAGGCAGAGCTGCGACGTCTGGATCGGCTGGAAAAGACAGGTCAGGTTAGTCGAGTGTGTAAGATATAGAGACCCAATTGAATGAACTCGACAAAGTCCAGTATACAATTGGCAGAACACTAGACAAACTCACCTCAATATAATGCGCGCTAGCCAACGTCATCTGCTGGTTCGCAGAGTTCTGGTTGCCATTTTGCGGCGGCAGACTCACCACCAGCACCGTGCCCCCCGAACCAGTCGAGATCGGCTGCGCCGAGCCAGTCAGCACTCTCAACTGCTGGGGCGGAGTCTGTGCCGTCTGCGAACTGAGCATCCTCACTTTCTGCGTCGCACCGTATATATCAACGAACGCCCACAACCTTAGAGTATGGTCCACGTGCATGACCGTGATCGGGTTCGATCCGTTCCGGCTCACGCGGACTTCGCCGTCTATGGTCAAGGTTACAGCGAGCTCGTCGCCCCTGCGCAAGCCGTTGGCGGCGTCCCTGCGCACCACCCAGTACTCTGGTCTGTCTAGAAGCTGTTCAGCGTCGTCGGGAAGATCGCAAGGTCGCATCGTCGCTGGGTCGCAGGAGGTCAGGCCGATAGCTAGGCTGCCGGCGTATGCCGTCTCGGTTGCGAGGATCTGTACGACAATGGTTTGCCCTGGACGCATGGGGCGGGCAGTGAAGACGTAACCTTGGCAGAATTCCGCTTCGATCCTCGCTGCGACTCCCCTATCGTTTACAAACTGGACGTTCCTCCCTTTGGTCCTGTGAAGGCTTAGAGGCACCAGGGGGTTCTGATATCTTGGTTGAGGCAGCGGCTCTTCTACGGAAAGAGACCGCATGCCAGTAATAAGTCTCTCTTCTTCCACTGGGCTCTGATTGGGTCTCCTAACTTGGTTCGGCGCTCTGGGATCCGCGAATTGAACAGCTGTGCAGTTCCCATAGACATCGACTAAGGCCCAGAGGGGCGACCTCGTGTCGACCCCAGAAAAGAACAATCCCTTGTCTTCTCCGTTGACACCGAAGTGTACATCACCAGCGGAGTTCACATAGTAGTACAGTATGTTGTCCTTCTCGCAGAACCTCTCGCCTAATGCCTTGGCCCAGTTGCCTGGTTTGTTGGTGAGGTCGGGGCAGGCGTATTTGGGTAGTGAGTGGGATAGAGTCGTGGGGTCGTGTGTGGTGAAGCCGAATCGGATGACGCCGCTCCAGCTGTTTGAGATCTCTACGAAGCGGATGCAGACCTGGAAAGGGAAACGTTTTGATTAGGTTTAGTTTAGTATTACGTATAGTTTAGTAATTCGTTATATAAAAATATCAGGCGTATAGTTCAATGATGAACTTTAGGGACATATTTATTTATATGCGTGTTGTTAAGGATTCTACCACAGCCCCGGGGGTCCTCTTATTGTATAGCCGACTTGATTATCTCGAATGTCACTGAAAGGTAATTCTCTGCAAGGACACCCTCATTTTCAGAAACGGGTTAATAATAGAAGTTGGACATCAGAAGTGGGATCGTACCTTTTCATTAACTCTAACTGGCCTCGCGCTAAACGCGACACCCTTGCAGAAGCTCTCGACGCGTCGCGCGACTGAACCGTCTCTTGAGATCCTGACGTTCTCCCCGTGGACGCTGTGGAAGCCCAGCGGGGGGAGGTTGTTGGGGGCCCCACCGGTGCATGAGGTGCGGGGCGCTGGAACAAAAGAAAATCTACATTAGTTGAGTTAATTCTGAGGAAGCTTATGTCAATCATCAACATAGTTGAGGAGTAATTGTCACAGAAATAAAACGTCGGCTCAGTCGGAAATCATTAATTCCTTTGATTATCATTCTAATAATCGGACATCTTATCTGATAGTTGTATTCGTATAAATTGGAATTTTTAAGCAAACGTCTTGACTGCTTTCAGACAAATGAAGCAAAATACAGTATTTGTGTAACTTAAGACAAATATTTTCGCCAAAAAGTCAATTACTAAAATACAACATTAGAACGTTCGTAGACACCGTTTTTGCGACTACAGTCACATATACATACATAGTCTTATGGTTATGACGAATAGACACATCTTATACATGTAATGCATGATATACGTACGAGTATATTAAGTATGACTGAATTTAATTAATAAGTCACAAGATTCCTGATATTTAATTGTACAATGTACTTTCTATAAAAATCTAAATGCCCGACGTCCTACAAAAAGGACCAAAGTCTAGGTAACCTTTTTAGAGTTTAACGCATTCAACCTGCTGTACAAAACCCTTTACGTAACAGCGTTGTGTAATAGAATCCCGTGCCCCCCAATAGTTCACGCCATTAAGCAGGCGGAAACGCGCACGTGCACGAGGGTGTTCCGGATCGCCGGGTCGCTGTGGGGGCTACTTGTTGATTGTACCCCTATAAGTTTTTATACTTTTTATATGGTGGTATGACCGGTAATGTCTCGGTACAAGAAGAACTGTTAAAAGTAAAGAAATATGCGATTCGCATCATGCATCGATATAAATAATGTAGAACGGAGATCTTGTTTCTAGTCGTAGATAGAATGTGCATCTCTTTTTTGTTAATTTGTCAAAGTTCCATTTCCCATACCTCACTTTTAAACTGTTTCACGATCGTTATTAAACAAACCTAGCCTAACAAACTTTTTGCGAAGCTTTTTAAAGTCCTGAAAGTTAATGGTGAAAATACCTGTGCGAGAACATAGAATAAGAATAATTATTACAAATGCTTGGCTGATATTACATAAACGTTGTAGTTCTATAATTTATAACATATCCGTAAATATACCATCCATTATATAACTGTAATCAAACATTGAAGTAATATTACTTAGTAATTACCAGGCACACAGCTAAAGTTGTTTGCTATGGTCAAATAGACCGGTTGACACTATTTTAGCATTTGACCGAAACTCGGACAATATTTATTTAACGTTGAATAACGGCGTTGTCTAAAGTATTTTTTACTTCATATGCCTATTCTTATATTGAATATATAGATCTAATCGGACGAGCGAGCGACGCGAAGGAAGTTTCTGATTGGGCGAAAATTGTTTAGCCGATTCTATTATTTTTTTGTTAGCAGCTACAATAAATATACAGTTATTATTGTTGACTATGCTTTGCGATATTAAAAAAAAAACTATCACTTTTGTTTTCAATGACACTTGAAAATACAATCACAACAATGTTTCTTATTTAACTATTATTGAATGGCGTGACTGTTCCTTGGTTTAATGAATTGCCCCCTTGTTCTAAACTTAACAAGCTAGTGAAAATGTGATTTGTCCCTTTTGTAACCCAAATATCTAAGTAACTAAAGAAAAACTAATATAACGCCATTTTAACCAAGGTATGAGGTTTGATTCTTGATTCCGAAAAGGGGACTTAAAATTACATGCATAATAGAAAACTTATAAATTTTGAAATTGGACATTCTCTGGACGTCTAGAGACTAGATAACCATCGGGTCAGAAATGCTAGTACAGTCAGCCAAAGCCCATAAGCCGTAATTGAGGCAAGCTGGGCGCGCATCTGCCGCGCAGGTGGCCATCTTGTGGGGTGCGCCTGCGCCGGCGTAGGGGCGCGTCTTGAGTGGGGACTTGGGCTTTGTTTGGAAAATGTTCTTTATTAAGTAAACTAGCTACCCGGACTTCGCCCGCGTATTACATAGAACCTAGGCGAAGCCACGCGATGAAATATAGCCTATATTCAGAGAATTCATGCTATAAACTTGTGAAATAATTATTTAAATCGGGTGTGTTGTTCCGAAGATTATCTATTACATAGAAACTTCTCCCGTTTACAATATTAGTAGGAACTCGGGATGAATGAGGTTTGCTCCAAAATTACTCTTGGTTAGATCTATTTTCACCCTCATCAGCCACACTACTGCAAATGTCATCATAGACCGATTTACTTAATAGAAATATTGCTTGTACTCGTATATAGAATTTGATAGTAAAATTTTATGTTTTTGTATCCCATTGAGATCAGTTAATTACCATTAATGTGTCTGTGCTTATTTGCGTACTTTACGCCATAGGCACAAAGTATAATAGGTTAACATTAAAATCGATCAAATCCTTATCTAAAACAACACGTTAAACGTTCGCCCTATCGCTTTAAGATAATACAAAAACTACGAGGGTACTTGCGCCAGGTGGCGGTTACAGAGGGGTCGGCCATTTTGAATTTAGGGGCATCCGCCGGAAGCTGATCTCAGGGTTTTCTTTCAATTTTAGAATCTGGGGTTGAATCGGAAATGGCGTAGGAGTCGGAAGTGTGAAAAAAAGTGATTTTTGGGCGTGCAAATTGTATATTTACTTATTAACTTTTTTTACATTTTATTGCGAAAGCGTATCGCCTTTTATTATACTGAGCTGCCACATAAGATTACCATAATATATATGTAGAAACCAAGTGTCCTACATAAAGGACAATGACTACTAAGTGTATTTATTATTATTTTATTTATTGAAATTACTAAACATGCAACAAAAAAAGATTACAGAGTTTCAAATGCCCTGCAAAACTGTTTTAACAGTTCGACTGCAGTAATGATAACTAGTTATATAAACTATTTAGTACAGTTCAACACTTAAACTTACATTATAACTATGGTAGTAAATCTAATAAATGTTTTTTTAATCTTCTCTTAAATACTCGTACGTCTGGTTCAAGGCGGATGTTTTCAGGAATAGTATTAAGAAAATATGGTATACGCTTTTTTAGAGTTCGGTCTCCGAAATAATTATTAACTTTAGGCACCTCAAGTTTACCCGCAGACACCGCTCTTGTCCCATATGAGTGAGTAGTATAATATACGTACTCAAATTCAAACTGTACGTCAAATTATAAGACACACGATTATAGTTCCAATTGCTAGGAAATGATATCCTATTATGGCGTAACCACTATTGGCTCACTTTTGTACAGAATTAATAATAGTTGTTCCCAATTAAGCAGCCATCTTTGTTTATTTATGCCTAAACGCACCTTGCGTTTCACCTGTTACCTTAAAGATCACTTGATATACGTGTAAATGTCAATTAAAATGGCGTACTTTCACTGGTACTAATAACAGTATAAAAAACAATTTAAGCAAAATGAATTTACGTTTAATTTTTTTTTTTTTTAACAAAAAACACGTCTAATATGAATTTAATTGATTCGTCATCAATATCATCATATCAGCCAAAAGACGGCCACTGCTGGGCATAGGCCTCCCCCAAAGAGTGCCAAAGACTGATGACCTGGTAATGGTCGCGGGAGTCAGCTGGATACGGGTGGCGCAGGACCGGTAACTTCGGCACATTGATTACTGAAGTTCAGATTATTATTCGTTTCAGAGTATGAAGTATGGAAAAAACATACAAAAAAAATTAATCGAATGAGCGAGCGATGCGAAGTGAACGAAGTTCTATGCTTCAGTTTGGGGCAAAAATCGTTTGTCTGTCCGGCCGGCGGCGTTTCTCCACCGATTCTCGTGAAATTTTGTAAGCAGGTTCGTTAATCGTATAGATTTTTATGACCAGTAACTTTTTAATTTATTTTTAAACGCAGGGTTGCTATTTCTATGGCATACATAGCCACAGGTTTACTTTCTAAATAATAATCGCAAATCGAAACATCTGTTCCGTAAATGTAACTATAGAACAGTCACGTGCTGTCAATTAATGTTGACAGCGCTGTAAATATTGACTAATACCCTTAGCTAATTAGTAGGGGGTGCAAATATAGGGGAGAGTTGGGTATTATTAGACAGAGACTTAATTTAGATAAGTCTATTCTTATACATTTGTCATCAAATTATTTTATACAACAATGGTGGAAAATCCATCTTACTCAACACCAAAAACAATATAAAGTACACAGAGCTTTTTTATGGTTAGACTTCGAGGATAAGAAATAGATTTCCAGTCACTTTTGTTAATGTCTTAGTAATTTAATAAAAAAAACCTTGCTTTTCATTATTCACAGGGGACACATGGCATTTTCGCAAGTGTATACAAATATTATCAATGTATCATCGTCATCATCATATCAGCCGAAAGACATCCACATAGGCCTCCCCCAAAGAGTGTCACAATGACCGGTTCCGCGCCCGCATCCAGAGGACTCCCGCGATCTTTACGAGGTCATCAGTCCTTTTTTGAACAATTAACATAACTAATTCAATCGTAGATACATTTCCAGCATAAATACATATCCAGATATATTTTATGACTATTTCTTCTACACACTTTTTACCCGACTACCTCCGAAGGAGGGTTATTTTTCTCGAGCGTATTTATTTATTTATTTATTTATTTATACCTTATTACACAAATAAGAAGTACAAATGGCGGACTTAATGCCTTAAAGCCTTAATCGTATGTATGTATGTGGACAAGAAATTTATATTTCACGGGTTAAACCTAGTCTAAACGGCTGACGATGCATTTTGACATATGACGTGTCGTAGGATTTCTCATATTCAAAATAAGCACATGGGTTTTAAATATATACATATATATATATATATATATATATTACACTAGGTTAACCGTTCAAATTTTGCAACCAAATGTCACCCGCCAAAACATTTATAAACGCAGTAACGAAACGCAATTCGCAGAAGCGCGTGCGCTCCGCAAATGTCACCGCGTGCGTCACTGCGTCTTCCTGGTGCAATCCCTAGACTAATGTTAGAGCGGTGACGTCAGAGACGATCTCATTTGAAAATAGAACCTTTTGTTGTGCTAATCGTGGAACGAAACGCAATTAGTATACAGGGTGTGTTATGTAAACAACCTGGTTACTTAGATTGAAAAATTATTCAGAGCAATAATATAATAATAATAGTTGCAGTGTTTAAGACGCAACGCCAACGGATGGCTCGCGGTATTGGAGCTTCCGTAGTGTTGTGGAATTTCTAGACTTAGGGCACAGCCGGGAATAATGCCAGGAGGATGATGAGTATCTGTGTACTGTATATAAAGAGTACTAGTGAAATCTCTTTTGTTAATGTTACAAAAATAATAAACAACAAACCGGAAGCGGCGGTGTGTGCTCGTGCTATCTATAGAATTTCTAACTCAACGGTCGAATAAACTCCCCTAGTGTAATTATAGTGAAATATCAGATTTCCTTTTTCGAAAAAGGAACTGCGCGCGGGCGCAGCGGCGCGCATCTCCGACGGAAGGGCCGTGATTGGTGGAGAGGCGACCAATGGGAGTGTAGGAATCTCTTGTCAATGAGGGATGCAACATTATATAGGCTAAGATTTAAAATTGTGCCACTGTCACTGGTTTCAACACACAATATACCTAGCGAAGAGTAAACTGTTTTGTTATAGAAATTAGTATGGTTCGTACACTGCGTACTAATTTTGTTGTAGTAACACAACAATCTTTCCAGTCTGTCTGTCCATTGCCCGAATGCAAGACAAACCATTTTGTCTCTTTCTAAGCGTCCTAATAAGAAAAATAAGGTCTTGAGGTAATCGTGCTTAAGACTATAAAATCTCGACTAGATTTTACAACACACTGTCTAACAAGTGAAATCAAAAGGTTTTTTGAAAAACCCGACTGCTTTTCTTCAAATATTATAGCTTATGTCACTCCCACCATTAAGAGGAATCCAACAACACCTCATATGTCGCAATCCGTCAAACGGTTTAGGCTGCAGGGCGGGTCAAAGAATAAGACAAACACAACACACATACGTACGCTTGAAAACATAACCCTCATCTCCTTGGGCAGTCGGGTAAAAACAAGTGTTAAACCCACCCTGTACAGCATTTAGGTTTGTAGACATAACGCCATTAACTGTTATATTCTTAGCTCAAGGGTCCCTCCCTCCTGCAGCTGTGCGTGTGTAGAGTATCTCAAGGGGATTGCGTAATGAAATACCCATTGTTGGGAGCTCTTCGCGATCATGGCCGCCTAGTACTTTGGGAGTTTGAGATGGCTGTTTTATTGGTTTTGTATGGGGATTGGTATTTTTCTTGTTGTTTTTCTGTTGTCAAGCGATGAGATAACAACCATAAGAGTATTTGAGCAGGTTCAATAATTAGGTAATAGATATTTTTTGTGAATTTAGTACTTATTTTAAAAAAAACAGGCTCGCGCGCTCTAAAGCTCACAGGGTTTATATAAGAGTCAAATTAGGTCTCCTAAGATGCTTAGCTCAAATACGTAATTCATAAAAATCGATTTGAAATATCATAACATATACTATAACATACATACCTACTTGGCGAGCTGTATACTCTGTATACCTACTTCGTGTATGATTTTAAGAAATAATTATGGCAAAATCAAAGGAAATAAAAAGAAACCCTAACGATATAGGGATATGTGAGCAAAATAATAGTTTAAATCAAAATACTATATTTATAAATAAAACTGATAATGCATTTACCTATCCCAATTTCAAGATCAATTGATTGGATTGACATGACACAATTAAAATTAACAAATGCAAATAACTTCTCATTGCACCTAACCTCAAAATTCCTCAATTTATTTTGAATTTTCTTTCCGTCACCCCAAATTAACCTAAAAACGCAGCCAGGCGTGAAACTACCCCCGCCATCTGTGCCTATTAAAAGTAAATCGAATACACCCTCAAGGGACGTCCTGGGGAGGGTCTTTGATTTTCCTTACTGGGTTAATGTAACGCGGTTTGTTCGATTTAATCTTGCCCTGTGTACTAAATATAGGACATGATATTATTGATAAAGGACTGGTTACGTTTTTCGCGGTACAAATAAGAATTTAGTTTAAGAACTTGATGATATTGATTAAGTTTTATTCCGAAATCCATATCCATAAACTAATATTATAAATGCGAAAGTAAGTCCGTTTATCTATATAACCGTTTTCACACTTAAACCACTACACTAATTTAGATGGAATTTGGTTTTCATCCCGGAAATCATCCGCTAAGACGTTGAAATGGGGGGGAATATTCATGCTCCTAGCAAATTATCTGGGCTATTTAAATTATTCAGACAAACAGTAACTCCACTTCAGACTTTTGCTTCTTAACTCGTAAATCCCTGAACCGAATGTGTGTCTTAAATAAGTAATAGCACGGCCGCCATTGTTCCAACACATTTTGAAACATCTGAATGTTGTCTATGTGCTGGCTTATGTTACTTAAATAAATTTCTATAATTCACTAGATAAGATACAGTGTTGAACTATTGCGTTCCGGTTTAGGGTAAAGCCATTTTTTTGTTTTTCCACGCGTACAAAATATTGTACAAATTTCAGAATTAACATTGAACTTTTACTAAATCCATAGTCCATGCTCAATATTATAAATGGGAAAGTGTATGTGTGCGTTTGTTTGTCCGTCTTTCGCGGCAAAACGGAGTGATGAATTGACGTGATTTTTTAAGTGGAGATAGTTGAAGGGATGGAGAGTGACATAGGATAGTTTTTATCCCCGAAATCATCCCCTAAGGGGGTGAAATGGGGGGGGGGGTAAAAGTTTGTATGGAGCTGCGATATAAACGAGTTCCACGCGGACGGAGTCGCGGGCAAAAGCTAGTATCATAATATTCCTAATTAAGCGTTTACCGCGAAAAAGTTAAAGTTTGTCGTGTCACCTCGTTTTGAGAGCACTCCCCTGACTGCCGCAGCCAGTATCGGAATCCTTGGCGTCGACATTTCGAGTGAAGTCCAGTTCCGCGGGCATTTAGAGGGTAAGGCCAAATTAGCCTCAAAAAAGCTCAGTGTGCTCAACAGATCGAGACAGTATTTCACACCGGCCCACCGCCTGCAGCTTTATAAATCGCAGGTCCGCCCACACATGGAATACTGTTCTCATCTATGGGCAGGGGCACCCCAATACCAGCTTCTCCCTCTGGACCGCATCCAACGACGAGCAACTCGAATTGTTGACTGCCAGCATATTTCGGGTCGGCTTGACTCCTTGGCGCTGCGTAGAGATGTGGCTTCGCTCTGCATTTTCTATCGCATGTATAACGGGGAGTGCTCCGAGGAATTGTTCGGATTAATCCCTACCGCTTCTTTTCGCCATCGTCCAACGCGACAACATTACCATCCTCACCACTTAGATGGTTGGCAGTCCTCAACTGTGCGCTTCTCCAGAAGCTTCCTGCCTCGCACAGCTAATCTGTGGAATGGATTGTCGCCTGCGGTATTTCCGGACCGATACGACCTTCAAACCTTCAAGAAAAGAGCGTACTCCCATCTTAAAGGCCGGCAACGCACTCACAACACCTCTGGTGTTGCAGGTGCCCATGGGCGGCGGTAATCGCTTACCATCAGGTGATCCGCCTGCTCGTTTGCCTCCTATCACATAAAAAAAAAAAAAAAAACACGAAGCGTACTCTGTGTCTTAGGAGGTTAAACTTGCCAAGTGCAATGAACTATTTTATTAATATTTGCTGTAGATGATGCTTATTTTTTTAATAATATTGTTTAGCTTATGATGAGCACGTGGCCTGATATAAATAACTGATATACGGTTACAAATATTCGTATAAGTAATAGCTTACTTATACGAATACACTAGCGTACACATACGTTTAAGCAAGTAGGTACGTAGTTAATTGTAGACATTTCAACTAGAACAAACTAAAGATCAAACTTAAGGACATGTACATAATATAATATACAACACTTTGTAAATATACAGCTTTGTTATTTAATATGTAACCATTCGATGGTATGGTAATAACAAAGGCAAAGCTTTTATATATATTCTAATTAATGAAGAACCGAATAAACGTAAGGACTTGCCTAGAATTTCTAGAACATTGAAGTCGAATCTATGTATTATAGGTATACCAATATTCTGAAGGTAAAACCTATTTCCGAATCGATGCCGGTTTTCGTAGTCACTTTACCTTCATGATACGCGGTCGACCACCTGAGCTATAACCACGAACTTCAAATCTCGAAGTTTGGATATCTCTATCGCACTTACTACACTCGAGTAACAGGGATGCGAGTACACGAACTTCGAGATTCGATTTTCGTGGTTGCGCTGAATCTACTCGCCACACGCCGCTCGTATAACTTGATTGTCCTTTATTCAGTTTTTTCTGAAGTTAGGTTTTTAAAATTATATAAAAAGAGCTGGCGTACGACAGAGAGAAGTGGATAATACTCCACCAACAAGAGGACACCGCTTAAATTTATGATGATGATATAAAAAAAAAAAACTAACCTATGGTACCGCCTTCTGTATCTGACCCTTGACCCAGCTCAGGTGTTGATCGAGACTCTTCGCTATAAAACCGTTAACGACAAACATTCTACGGCGGTCAGACTTAAAATGGTTCAACTGAATCGACTTTGCGTCTTGTGAGTATCAGTCTTGTATCAGCAATGCTTTGATGACGTACCCAGTGCGGTATTTGACAGTGTGTGTGTTTAGTAAACAGTCATTATAAACAATCGTGACGTGTTCACAGATGACGGTATGGTTTACAAACAGTTTCAACAATCGACATGGTTTAAAACTGTCTGTAAAATATGTCTAGCTATAATTATATAGATTGTCAACTATAAATGTCGAAGGACTTACTTTTATTTTGTCAGCTTGGCCCAAAACTCTTTCGTATGCCCTGATGACTAGATGTCCGACTGTTCCCCTCTACTGGACGAATTTCTCAATCAATTGTCATGAAAGTTTGAGAGCAGCTCCAAAAATTACATAAATTGTTATTAGTTAACTTAATTTTTTCAAAAAAACATGCTCGCGAGTCCTAGTTTTGACCGGTCACCACTGCAAAGGAAGTTTTGACAAGGCAACAGCAGCATATATAATAATTCATAATCTCACTTAAATCACCAACCATAACACATGCATGACCATATACTCCACTAAACGGGGAGCTTTTTACACAACTAGCAACACTGGGTCGTCGACCGTTGGTCCAAGACCGTGACGGACAAACGTTCCGATTCTTTTTTCGAAATCACAATTAAATTATAACGTTGGCAACGCTTTGTAATGGAGCGCGACGGCGTTTTGAACGTTTTGAATTTGGAACGTGAAAAGTGATTTTTAAAGTACAATGTTAACGGCCGCGAAACTAACTTCGGTATTTAAAGATATGGGTGTTACGTGCGCGTCTTGTGCAGACAAAAGACAACCTTGCTGAAACGACTTTAAGTCCTATTTTAAATCTGTCATTAGAAGCGTGTTACGATCTTGTTAGTTGAATTTCTTTTCTTTACTAATTTCGCACGTTATCCGTTCACACAAAGACCACAGATTTAGGAAAAAATAAATGATCATGTTACTATTATTTCTATTGCTGCAACGAATCTCATAGTATTGAGCTGTGCTTTATTAATCAAAAATGCTTTTTTTATTAGCAATAATATAAACTAAAGGTATAAGAGGAAGGGGAACGAACACGTGTATAAAATGTTTCAAACAACAGCCCTCCTTTCTTTGTAACTTGTAACCATAATATTGATGTCATAATAAAAATTAGGCCATTGTTCTTAATATAGGACATAAGTCTTATGAAAGCAAGGTCTTCATTGTTTTCATTCGCCGCATAAATATTTGAAACGAATCGAGCCATAAACAAAGAAATCAAAGATGCCCTATATACGAGACCATTATATTTGTTTCGTTATAAACAAAATGGGTAACAAAGGGGATGATTCATGTCGTAAACTTATTATAAACGGCCTTGTACAGTCGTCAGCAGAAAGTAGCTAAGCAAAATAACGCGCTCGAAATGATCTAGAGTCTAGACAGTCCTTATACTCTTGACATAAGAGTCGTGTGTAGGTTTAAAGCACTTGGCTCGTAGCTACGTTTGCGGCTGGCTGTACTTAAAATCTTAATCCCTTCATGCATCTGTCTGTGAGTGACAGTCGACGATTTGTACATATTCAAATCAACGAGAAGTACGAGTATAAACTTTCGAGATGAAAAATGGACATCTTTTGTACCTAATAGACTACTATTATTGTTTTTGACGTTTGTAAATTTGAGCATTGCCATACAACCTTATCAAAAGGACATTCTATTCGTCCTTATTAAAGGACGTTAAGAAATAAGAGCAGCGTAGTCTTTGAAAAATGTCATTATAAATTAAATCCATTATAGTCTGACAACGTGTCATCATCCTCGTAGCGTTATTCCCGGTAGTACCCCTTAAGGAGCCCGGGGTCCGCTTTGACACCGTGTAGTATCGAGAAATGTTTAGACATTTTGTTTAACTTCAAAGGGCTTTTAAAAGGGTTTTGCTCTTGACTCGCATTAGAGTGATCCATTTCGTTTGTTAAAAGCGGTGGAATTTTATGAAATAGGGGTCCAAAGTGTCTGACCCCCCGTGTCCCTTGTGTGTATACACACAGGGTATGGCGCGGGTGTTACGAAAATAAAAGTATTTATACAGTTAAAACACTTTGAAGCTATGAACTTAGTCCCGTTGTCGCGATGAGCGGCCATCTTATTAAACACAACAAAGAATATGTTTCTAGCTTATAATTATTATAAATTAACGTCTATCCTAATCAAAACTTTAAGATATCTAAGCTTATCATTACTTGTACATTGGACAAACTTTTATTCGAATGATTTCAGTTTGAAAGGAACAAAGCCATTGTTCGTTTCAAGGCAGTGATAACTTTAAACTTTTCAATACAGTTAGTTCGTATTAACCTATAGGTATAATAGTATCTATAGTATTTTGTAGTAATATTTACAACGATAAAAAAAAAGTTATTCTAACAGCTACATCTATGAGGGAATAGCAACATTAAATAGCAATCACGTAACTTTGAAAAAGTGAAATGAGCTCAAAGCAATGTTCTATTTAAAATACTACTGGCCAAATACATAAATATGACCTTTAAGGATATTACAATACGGTAAACGCATATGCACTTTAACGGCAACAATAACAAAGCATATAAACATGCTAAAACCAACTTTAACACGATACAAATAGGGTGTATGCACTTATTCTTTTCATCTTCAGCAAAATGTAGCGATCTAATGCATGATAATAACAAACTCAATACACTTTTAAACACGCAAATATAAACCTAATGAGTAAAGAAATAAGGACAAAGCTTCCGAACCCAATTTTGTTAAGCAATAAAACCGCATAGATGTGAATGTATTCAAGGTAAACCAAAATAAACCTTAAAGTTAAGGCAATAAGGAGTAATACGAGTGAATGTTGCTCAGCAAAGCGTGGTGTTCTCAAAAGCCGTGGCGCGTGACAGAAGATCACGCACCTGTAGCTTGGAAATTATGCCCTCCTAGTACCTCAAATGACGTTTTTATATGGGAAAAACTAACTAGTGAAGTCTTTTTGCTTCTAGGTAATAAATAAGCGTAATATGGGGGAGATGATGTCTGAGCTGGCAACTCGCAAAGAGCTATAGAATTGTCTGTGGATCCGTTTCTGAACGAAACTTTAGAACGTTATTTGAAAATCGAATGCGCACCGATTCGAAAGTTAAAATTCGAAGCATTTTTTAACTCGGAATTAGGGCTGTCGAACCGAAGTCTTAGTAGATTCTTTCCATTCAACAATACCTGTAACTAGACTTTTACGCAACTACGGCAAAAGCAAAGTTATGATTATTCTAGCAGTCTACGTATGTTACAGCGTTTTTATCATTGAATTTAGAAAGAACCGTCCATAGCAATATTTCTAAACTCGGATTATTCTCGTCTCGACGAGCCCTTTATAACGGCATTATATTTAAAGTCCCATACATATTCATACGCGGGGGAGGGCTGCCAACTGTCGCAGATGGCGATACCCATGCAGTGCCCATGGGGGCAGCTTCGGAACTATTTACAGTGACACACGCGTCGTCTATTTTGAAATATATACACGGTGTTTTTTTAACCGTCTTAGAGCCAAAGCCAAAAACCAAAGTTAATGTATACATTACAAAGAACTTAAAAAAGGTTTTTTTTTAAACGCATTAATATAGTTTTTTTGCATTAATATTATCATACGCATACCGAGTATAATTTATTATTTTGGACATGTCACATGAAGGTTTTTTTTAAATGTATTCTTTGGTTACAGGATCGCCTCAAAATCTAAAACAATATGTTTTAACTTTGTGTATAGAACAAATGTATGGACTTATATTTAATTCGTTGATTAAGTCATAATTATATTTTTAACAATGTCGGACCAACACTTAAAAAAAGTTTTTTTTTACTGAATATAGCAAAAACATCTGCCTGTAGCAGACGGACAAACATCGAGTGATGGCATAAGTGTTCCGTTCGACCAATTTTGGTACTAAATATAAAAAAACATCATCATTATTTGAAAATAAAATATCTGATCATCAAAATCATTTGTACGAACACTATATGGACGGCCAAAAACACTTCAATAAAACACAACATTCGTGCATTCTATTACGATTGCGGTCAAGGTCCAGCAAGCCATAGACACTTTTTTTTAGCGTTGGAAACTCGACCGTATACGTTTCACTGTGCATCCGGGAGACTCCGGAGGCCCTTCCGGTGCGGTCAATGGCGGCTATTCCTGTTTATCTTGCTTTTTAAACGATACATTCAAACCACTGTGTGGTGAGCCGATGCTCATATGATAATGAATATTTTTAGACAAGAACTGTTGTTTTTATTTGGGTAATACGTCCACTGCTGGACATAGGCCTCCATAGTGCCACATTGACCGGTCCTTCGCCACCCGCATACAGCGACCTTTACCAGGCTATCAATCCACCTATTAAAACCATCTACATTCTACTACACTATAAGTACAGCAATTACATAATTTATAATGAAATAGTCTGTTAACTCTCTCACGGGCTCATCACACCTCCAAATTCAAACGTTCCAATTTTGAAAACAAAACGTGACCGGCTCATTAAAAAGAATGATGCTGGCCACACAGAATCACAAAGATACCCCAGACTTGAGCCAAACGATTACCATTTTTATCACCGTTTCATAGAGTCCTTACCAAGTGAGAGTTAACTTGGTAGGGCTGACGAGCTTACCAAATTAGTTTACGTATTGATTTAAACGGAATTAGACTTTAAGTGCAACAGATTAAGGTTGTTGATAAGTGCATTGCTAACTTGGTAGGCCGGTTGGAATTAATCCATCATTATCTATGTTGTCGATGGCGTGGGAACCACAGAGTAGGAAACGAGTTTTCCTTATATAATCTGTGGAACGGGGAAACGATATTATTACAGGAATTGGATATTAAGACGTTTATGAGGTACTTAATAAACTGTAGCGTTTATGGGTTTAACTTATCTTATCAACTTTGAAAGAAATTAGAACACCAGACCCCCTAGCACACCAAGTTTTATGTCGGACATAAAGCATTCGTCCCATTCTGGCAAATATGTATGCGAGTGCAAGAGGGACAAATGCTTTATGTCCGACATAAAACTTAGTGTGCTAGGGGGTCTGAGATTTGTTTATTGGTACGGTTCAATTCTTCAAAAAATAGAAGTACATTAGTAATGTTTGGAAAATTCTAAGGATATTTTGAAAGTGTTACAATGAACTTCTAATATCTTAATAAATATATATTCTTGACTCACTCAGACGATTTTAAAATAAATAAGTAATTTTCAATGGCCAAAAACGTACCTATATCGCATACATACGCACAAACACCTCTTCTAGTAGTTTAAAATCCAATTATAATTTACAAAAAAAAAAATAGCCTACACGCAATGCTAATAAGAGTTCTTAAGATACCATTCAGTACGTTCAAGGCCGAAGCGTTTATTATAAACATTAATACAAAGATATAAGATATCAATTGTCTATCTATTCAAAACATTTTGTCTGACAATATGCTTTGAACCCCAATTTCGTAACAACGAAGTGGAATCGGAGTTCATAAAATATTGGCTTTTCGGAACCGTTGGAAGTGAAGCAAGTATTGAAAAAAAAAACTAGTATTAAGATAAGTTGTTGGTTCTCAGGCCTATTTGAGGATTTTACAAGGCTAATTTCAACCTTATCGCAATAGTAATAAGGACTGATGTGTGCAGTTTAGTTCTCACGGTTCACGATCGCATCTTGTTTACAAACACGATCATCGTAAAGTTCTTTATGAATAAATAAGTATTGGGTATGTTGACAAATTAATTAAATAGTGTTATTTATATTCCTAATTAAAAATTGTTTGGTATAACTTTTAATTATAAAAGACATGCCAACGATAAAACGTCTAAGAATGATAACGTTTTTATTTAAAATAATTGTACCCCAAAAGCCGGGAAAACATTTTCACGGGGCAACATTAAAACCTTATTAAAACCATAAACAAAATACTTTTTAACGGCTAACGAACTCAGGAGCTTGTATTCGGCCAGTGTTTCTCAGAACTCATATCTGACATCGCCATCTTTATAGATCTGCAATTATCTATTTTTTTAAAGCAAAAATGGCAGCCCTTCTCTGTATAACGGTCCACATCCCGTTTCCCACAATTAATTCACCTCGCGTACACCATTTTGTTTTTACTTTTTAAAAGCGGTTACAATTTTTTTAATCGACGCATCCGTGGGAGATGGCTGTTCTATTTTTAAAAACGGGCGCCAAAAGGAACGATTTATTACAAAGTTATGCTTGCGGTCGCGTGTCGTTCACTCATTGATTCCTCTAGGCTTTAAATAGGTGACAAATGTAACTTTATATTTCGCCGGCGCTATTATATAAGTTGGTAGCCTGGTGCACTCGATTTCAGCCAGTATGACAGGTTGTTTTTTTAACTTGGTTGCAATCTCAAGGCGTGGGAATCGATTGAACAGCTATTTGTTTATATTTTTTATTGGTATAGTATAGCTTTACTAACTTGGTTAATTACGAGTATGACCTAGTTCTAATTATGTAAGTAGGTACATTTTATATAAACGGTTAAGACTTGATGTTAAAATTGGTCCTAAAAATAGCTTCCAAGGGGCCCTTGTTTTTAGGGCTAGTTTTCTTATTCGTATTATAATAAAAGATTGTACCATACTTAAAAGAACGACAGTTGATATAAATAAATAAAAGTATTAAAACTTCATCAAATCAAATACATAGGTAATCCCAATGAGGTAATATAAAAAAAGAGCTAGATAAAACTGAGTCAGTTGCACCAACCTTCCTCAGTTTCGCGTCATCAATGGAAACGTATGCCGTCAGATTTGGTGGGCATTTTTCAAACAGGGAAATATGGGAATTTCGTATACTTAGACATTTTTTATATTAAGTACATCATAGGGTTATCCAGCCTAACACATATTATAAATGCGAATGTAGGTAACTCTGTCTGACTGTTACCTTTTCACACTAACCGATTGAGATGAAAAATATCCCGAAAATCATCCCGAGGGGGTGAAATGGGGGTGAAAGTACGTATGGACTGTGGAGCTACGGTATAAAAGAGTACGCGGACGAAATTATATGTATTGTATGTGTATATACTAAGACTAACATTGTCTTACATTATAAAATTAATTGCCTTAAATATGTATAATAATTATAATAAACATACATATTCTTACCTTTTTAACACGTTAACTTGTACCAACAGCCATGATTTTTAATAGGTATTTGGAAACTTCATAAATTACACCTTTTAATTACCAAACGATGTAGAATTTCCACAATATAGGATCTATATGTACAGCAATAAAATTCAAATTTGAATTATTAAATTTTGAACACAGACTTTCAGTGTTGTAAAACAGACCTTAACCTCCTTAAAAAAAGGTTGAAAGCTACTTTGCAAGATGTTGATGTGTTTACATTCTTCAGTCCGGAAAACGGGTTAACGGAAATTATCACTATCCCGCTCTTATACAAGATAATATTGCTAGTAGAGTTAGTACATACATAGTTACCTAACTACCACTACCTAATAACATCTTTATGGGATTTTTTCGATGGAAGTATTTTAACCTGCATTAATGACACATTTACTAACCGGCCACTCAAAACCGCATCAGTATCGACTATCTACAGTATTGTTAGTTTACTACAAATAGGTATGGACCTAAACCGACCAAGTACTTCCAAGCTTCAGATACATTCAGATTTCAGATGCATTCGAATTTCGAACATCCAAATCGAACGCTCCAATTGTCTATGGCCATATAAAACCAACATCAAAACGCATACACCATCGCTCTTCCCCCTTTGAAATAAAATTCAAAATCGCTTGTACAATCTTCTTCTTCCTCGTAAACTGCATATCGACAACATAACCACTGCGTTCATCAATGCTTTAGCACATAGTAATAAAGTCCAATTTCATTTAAGCTGACTCGTCTCTTTCCTTGTACACCGTGTCTTCAACCATATTAAAACATGCCTGCATCACCGCTCTTAAATTTATAAAGATAAAGTTAATTTTGGTTTGCGCTAACGCTTCTTTAATGTTGTACACCATCGAATGTTAACACAGTTAGCTTGCCGCCGTTAAAGGGCTTATATGGTTACGTTACGGTTGATTTTGGCTTGCACTTACTGTAGCTCGTTCTTCGAAGTTGACAACGAAAGGTGAGGTTCCCACGAAGCGTGAGACCGTTGCGACACTACAGACCAGTTAATGAGATTTGATTTAGGATTTATATGTCGATTTGGGAGCCGAACTAGGACCATGGTCCCATACAATTACCAATACATACAATAGGTTCGATTCCTGGTTGGGTCAATGCATATCTGAATATTCAACTCTTTGCAAGATTCTATGATCCCCACAATTTTACTAACTTATACTACATAGGAAGTGAAATGTATGGGTTCTATTTCTGGTTGAGTTTAGATTCGGATTTATATACTAAGGCTCATTAAAGACAGACAAGACAAGAGATAAATTATAAGGAGCAATAAATTAAAATAAAACATATTAATGAATGTCCAAACAAACATAATGAATGACATCACATCATACATCAACGACCGACAAAACGCTAGAAATTTCCACAATGGCACTTGAATTTCGTAATTCGCAGCAATAGCACCTTGTATCGCTACAATGGCCGAACATGCCTTCCCCGTAAGACAGGTGACAGTTAAAAAAAACACCGGAAGAATTCGCCAAATTCAAACATTCAAAGAAAGGACACGAACGATTACTTTCAAAAACTCACATTTCGCATAATTACATCAATGCAAAAACTACTTAAACGAAAATAAATTAAAGATCAATTTCAATTATCACGGAAGCTACAAATTCGCGAAAGTATCGATTATCAATTCACAATGTGTGTTTATAAATTACTGTCCACAACGCTTCTATTACCAACAAATAAAGTCGATGTTTGATTAGCTGAAGTGTAAGGACTGTGTTAGCCAATTGTTTCATTCCCACGCCGTTCGCGTTCGAAGAAGTTCGATTTTCGAAATTTGTAAAGGGTTGCCATAAAACATCTGGTGGCCAGTTGCATTTTAGTAGTTCTGGTAGTTTTTGATATGCAGGTGAAAATAATGTATTGTTAATAAAATTTGACTGCTATTTTTTGCAAGTAGTTTCGTTAACAGCTTTTAGTTCCGGGGTAAAATTCACACAGTTCGTTTTCTTAGATGTCATAATAATAAACAGAAAAGAACTCATTTTTGAACTAAGATTTTTTTTGCAGAAAGATCACAACTGTCAAATAAAAATGAAAGGGATAATAAAAATGATTCATGTATGTTTCCATCCTACGTGATTTGTTCAGAACCTTTGCCAGGTATAAAATTACAAAGAAATATAGCCCTTGTGCACAAAGTTATACGTGTCAATTTGCAAGAAAATTGTGATGTCTAGTAAAAGGTCAAATCTAAGTAGCTACTTTTCTAAGACCTTTAAGACTAAGTGCGCATTGTACAGAATCATAAGTGCTAGTTAAAAAAATAGAAGGTCACAAAAAAGGTGAATATGGACTTAGCGTCGTTAAGTTATAAGATTTATAACTGCATATAAGAACGAAATTAAGGTCTTGCATGAAAATAGGTACGTTTTCGGTGCAAAAGGTGCAAAGTTAAAATTGGTGCTATTCTTAACCGACCTTGTGGTAAAAGACAATAAGGCTAAAATTTAAGAAATGCTCGAGTAAAAGGAGTTTCGGCCTCGTCACGTTGAATCATTAGAAGTCGACGCTCGTGATCAAAATTAATCGGATTATGCGTAGGCGCAAGAAAAAAAAGGATAAGCGCGAGTCGGTTTAAGAAACAAGAAGGTACTGGTCGAATGCCGAATTCGTAGTTTTTTTTTTCTAATGCGAAAAATTCAAGGGAATGAAAAAAAAAACTATGCTAGGGGACAGTTTGTATTTGCAACCGCCTTCAAAAATAACGCTTTTCAGTTTGTATGTATTTTTAGTATATTTATTTTGTTTGTAAACTTTACATACTAAAAATACATACAAACTAAAACATAAAACATAAACTGAAACGTAAAGCAATATCGCAGTCACATAGATTATTTTTGTCTGCATAACATTTTTTTTTAATTTAATCGTTGTTTTCACTTGCGTTTGACGTCGGTCATTTGTATGGTAGCAAGAGTAACAACATTTCATTTATTTCAATTTTCACATTTCAAATTCTAGGTAATATTATTAGGGGACAATCTTACACAAATCTAACTGGGACTAATTCGGGCAGACTCGGGGATAGGAAGCTCAATAAGGCTTGTGTTATGTTTGGGTACTAGACGACGATATATTTAATAATAATAATAATAATTTATTGAAAAACTTTATTGCTAATTGATTTAATAGATTTAAGTACTTCAATACATAGAAAACATCCAAGACTCTTTGCCCCTACCGGGATTCGAACCCAGGACCTTCAGATTCATAGGCAGCTTCGCTAAAGCTTGTTTTATGCTTGTTTAAAACCACCAAATTAAAACTTCCAATTGTGTAAGATACATTGAAAGTAGTTTCATACATATGATTATAACGAAGGGTTCTCAAACACAGACCCCTAATAAGCGTATTGTCACATTTTCTATAGAGAACCATAATTAGTTTAGTTAACTGCGTGGGAAAGATTCTCTTGAATCTTGATACGCAAGATTAGATATAACACTTAACCTAGTTTATTATCCGTTCTATAGTTAAAGGATTACCTGTTACTATCAAAATATATTTTTTTAGTGTTAAAGACGATAAAATTGCTTCCTGTATGTGTTTCATAGCGGAAATCGAATGAATGGCGCCATATTTCTGTCTCAAAATTGACATTTAAAAATATCAGTCTAACATATTAATTAACAAAAAAATTGAGTATCAAAAGTTTACATTCTAAACTAAACAAGTTTCTACTCTGCCTTGGATCTACAGATGTTTTAAAAGTATAAACGGAAAGTTTTTACGCAATAAAGTATAATAAAGATTTGTGCGAGTACTCTATGGGAGGGTTGAACTGCGTTGAAGGCGATGGGCTATCAACCTATAATTGCAAGAAGTGGCATTACATACTTAACAAATTTGTCACATCGACTTCTTATAGTTGGAATGAGAAGGCAATTTATATCTTTCATTCTAACTATAGAAAGTTGGCGTGACAAGTTGCACCATTTGTAGTGTGCTTCAAATTAAATATGCTCAATCTTAAAAACACAAGTGCGAGTTTAAGTATATTTAAAATTCTTAATCACAAACCATCGACATAGAACTCAACGATAGCAGATACCAGATACCGGAACGGTAACGTGTTGCGTGCTCCCACGACCCCGTGACCCGTGTGCTCAGGCCTTAGAGAAGAGAAGTACCATAGACTATATACAACATAAATTTACGAAGATTTATACGAAGGTTTGATGTTTCTTTCACGAATTATGATTTAGAGACATTATAAGTATAGTCATAGTGTTATACTGCGAGAAAACAAGCAATAATGAAGATCGAGTTAATTATACATAAAACAACTATTTCGTCGCAAACTATTTACGTTTTAGACTTTTTATTGAATTTAAGTGACATAATAATACGGTCAGTTGCATTGAACATTAGGAAACCCGTCATTTCACACGTTATACTTTAGACATAATTACCAAAAACTTCACAAATAAAATGCGTAATATGATGTTCCAATCAAACTGCATAGAAAAACAGCGCTTATAAAATACCAATTTAGTAGCTTAAATTAAAACACGGCAACATTATCAAACATGCAATTGAAATTTTGAATTTGGAATCTCACGTTCAAGATTCCATTCCCCGCCGTTCTCACGATCATTAGCGTGATTTGTACGCGGGCTGGCCGGTAGGAATTTTCAAATTTGGAATTTCGTTTTTACTTTTCCTTTTAATTTTCAACTGACTCATTCGGGTTCTAGCTGACTTTTGTTTTCTTCGTGTAACGCGTTTGTTTACTGAAGACTAGGCAGTATGGCCCATGGTCTTAGCCTGTCCGAATGGACGAATTTAAAAAAAAAAAAAAAAAAGGTAACGCGTTTGTTTTGTCATTTTGACGCTTGTGTTCGCAAGAAAACACATTTTTCACAACATAGGCATTTTAAGTTTTATATAATGGGGGTTAATATTTGCCAAGGAAATACATACTATAAAAACATTAACGCATTCAAAATTAATATAACGTTGTTATATAAAAGTTCCTTTGACAAATATTTAACAACGATTACTAAAAGCTGTGATAAACGATACTTCATTCATACATTTCGTTCCGAGAACACAATTCGAAAATATCCGTTGCACAATTTCAAGACCGCATCCTCGACATCGAAAAAACATCATACTGGCCATTATAGAAAAAAAACAAAGATCCTGGCTGGTACAGGCGTTTTAAGAAAAAATCATCAGCTGTTGCCTTACACCTTGTTGTGTATAATTCCAAACTAAAATGAAACTTGGTCTTCAGGAATAAGACTTAAAATTCACTGTCTGATTAAAATTTCCTATACACCTTTTGATAAATTTATTCACGATTGGTTTTGAGACTTATTTCTTGGACACAAGGTTGATTTTCGCGTACGTTTTATCCTAGGCAGCTGTTTCTAGGATACACAATAATATCGGTTCGCGCGAATTTATCGTTTCGGATTCTAGTTGGTTTGATCAAATTGTCCCTTATAAAGGTTTTATTGTGAAATACACCCGTATTGAACATTTTACGAGGGACCTTTAGTAGGGAAGAGTACTGAAGGAATTTATTGGTAAATCATAATCTTAGAGGTTTACTAGAGAGTTACCGGTCGGCGGAATGTCGTCTCTGGAGTACATCAATTTTTTATACAACGACGGTGGCACACAAGCGCACGGCCCGCCTCATGGTAAGCGGACGCCGCAGCCTATAGACGCATGCAACTCCAAAGGAGTACATGGGCGTTATCGATCCTTGATATGTTTCAGGATTCGCCGTGTTGACAGCTGAAGGAACAAATGCCCTCGCTCTCAACACAACGCATCCTCGGGAGCTCTGGCGACCTTGCTCACCACCAGGAACACAACTTATTTATGCTACTACAAAGGAAGTAGTACCTTACATAATAAGTATATTAACACGACTATTTGCTCTGTAAGTATGTGGTGTTGTGTTCTTGACGGGGTCGCTAAAGCTCTCCGGTCATGCCGTGTAGACATATATTTCTAGCTTCACAACACATCATCAATCAAATTATAGGGTCGGCAACGCGCTGGCTGAGTCGCCAGCGTCCAAACGGCGTCAACTTACCATCGGATACTATGCCTATTTGCCACCACCGAAAATGTTAAACTTAGAATACTACCGATTTCAGGACAGTACGTTTCTGAGCAAAATTAGATACGAAAAAAAAAAAATGTTTGGGTAAAAAATAAAAATGTTTAAAAGCGTATCAAAGGAGCAACAATCTCTTATCGGAAAGCATACATTTTGTCACCGGGATCCATGTCTTATCTGCAAACATTGCGTCCCTCTCTAAAATATCAAGTTTGTACAGCGCTATCTCGCTCGCACGCGTTTCCAAACGTCAGCTGTTGCAACGGGACCGTGCGCTCGCGCACGTCTCAGGGCTGTCGCAAGCGTCGAATTATTATTTATAATATTGTTGGTGTATTTGTAAAAGAAATTAATTGCATAAAACCATCATACATGTTATAGATATAAGAAAATCTATTGAAATTACGCTTCAAAATCATTTTTCAAATCTTTCATAGGTATGTTTAAAAAAACTAATCTTGTATATTAATATGATGTATTATTAAATAACTAGTGATTCTGCGAGCTGTAGAATTTACCTGTCTTTTTATAAATTGCGAAATACTGAATCAACAAAAAAAGCTATATAGTCATTGGACCTTTTTTGGATTGGTTTTTTTTTTCGGCCTTATCACACGATAAGAGACAAGATAGAGCATCCGTCACTGGCTGGCACCGTTCGATAGAACGAGACGACGCTATCTTGTCACTTATCGCGTGATAAGGCCGACCATGATAGTCATGAATAGTCATGATACCGGTACGGGGTCTGTTGACGTGAACAGCCGGACATCCTAAAACATTCTTGTCCAAGCGGAAACGAAGAACTCCGTTCATAAGCTCGTTCAATTACTTAAACTTATCGTGAAAGCAATACCAATGTCAATCTAACCCTTGTATGACTAAGTGCATTACCGATGATGTTATAATGACGTCACAGCTATAAATCTTTAACTATGACGTCACCCCATGAATCGCTGATGGTTTTCTTGAACAGTTATTAGAAGTGGTATATTGGATAATTAAGTAATGACCCTTCGACGAGAGTTGTATAGAAAGTAGATTCTAAGAAATAAACAAGAAAAAATACGTGCTTCTTAAGCGATACATACTTTCATACTAATATAAATGCGAAAGTGTGTCTGTATTTCTGCCGTTCTGTCTGTCTGTTACCTCTATATTTAGTTCGAGTCCCGCGTAAGGACATAAAATAGTTTTTTGAACGTTTGTATGGAGCTACTATCGAGTTCCACGCGCACGGAATCGCGGGCAGAAGCTAGTGCATGATAAATTCATTTCATCAAAATCTATGTTAATTTTCACGTTAATCAAATTCTGCCATACAAATGCCAATATTAATTCATCAAAATTAAAAAAAAAAAAACAACTTTTTTTCAAGACGAACTTCTTTAAAAGCGAGTGACACCCCTAACTCTAAGGGTAGTCAGCTGCCTTTGAGAGGGCGAAACAGCTGGTTATTGTGTTTTTACGTCGACCTTCCGAAGTAAATAGTGTAGCCAATGTGATCACGGGCATTGTGTTGTATATACACCAGTTTGCAATTTCATCCTGTATACTGTAAGTCACCTAGTTGAAATATTGTATGGATCGATGATCTATTAAATTACTTGACACTTAATGGAAGCTTTATAATTGAGAGAGCATCTCCGTTTCCGTCGAATTATCACCAGCTTTAGTGCTTTTGATTAGTTTTGCGGCGACAGTGGCGACACCTGGCGGACCACGCTATCTTTCCGAAGGTAATAGTTCTCAGGTGGTTTTTACCTCATTGGCGTTAAGTTTCCCGTGATGGAAAAAAAATAAGCGATTAGAGACTGCATGAAAAACGTTCTATTCGCTCCTATTTTTCTATTAAAATGTCTAGTCACAGACACTTGTTCCCGAACTAGATATTGTGACTAAAAGTTTCATGTTAGGAATCCGTTTGTATAGAAAGTCTAGTATCCTGGCGTCCGTCCCTTAAGGGGATGCCTTGATTCGAGTCGACGGAAACACGCGTATGCCTTCCGCGCACGAGAAAAAGAGATGCAACACTTTTCGGGAATGGCTTTTTTTGTCAAATTTCGATAATTACCTAAGTGAACCTAAATAATAATAAATACCTTGGTGAAGTTTTATTTATATTTCAATAAGTGAGATTGTAGATGAGATAAAATACTTTATATACGTCACACCTGGCCAGCGATGTTTACTGCACGCTGCGCGTACAGGAAAACTCGCATTGTGGCCAGATGAAGACGTAAAATTTTGTACTCAACACGGGCGGTAATTCGTAAAGCCCCAGAGCGCATATATATGGCCCTCACCTTCGATTCGGGCCACAAACACCTGCGATCTGGGGCATTTACGAATTCACCGCCCTATTTACGTGATGTACTAATACTTGATTGTATTGTATTGTTTGACGACCGCTTTAGCCTAGTTGGTAGTGACCCTGCCTACGAAGCAAGAGGTCCTGGGTTCGAATTCCGGTAAGGGCATTTATTTGTGTGATGAGCACGAATATTTGTTCCTGAGTTCCTGAGTTATCTATGTATTTAAGTATTTATTTCTCTATATAATTACGTTTATCGTCGTCTAGTACCCATAGTACAAGCTTTGCTTAGTTTGGGACTAGGTCGATTTGTGTAAGATTGTCCCATAAAATTTATTTATTTATTTATTTGGCTCAGGAAAGAAGAGACCCAACTTTGACTTTTTTCTATAGAGGAAATTTTAGACAATCATGTATCATGTACCGACAAGAGCAGAGCTCTTAAGTTGAAGAAGAAGAGATGTTAACTAACTAGTCGGCGTTTCAAAGCACGCGATAATTTCCATTGCAACCTTAAGAAAAGCGCCACCTATGAGATTATTAATGCAATGATTTTATGCATACGACTATTATAAAGCCCGATCACACAGAACGTGAACCATTAGTCTATGGACATAGACTATGCCCATAGACAATTGACACGGCGCGTCACGAGCCACGGGCACGAGCGTCACGAGATCACGTGTCACGTTTTAAAACGTTGAATTAAACAAAATCTGTACTTAGCAGCTTTTACCATGTTTCCGGGTAAGCAGAGTGTGTGGCATAGTGTTCTGTGTACTCTAAAAGTATCATGTGGGGCCAGCGAACGAAATAACCATAGTCTAAGTAGCGTAGCGCCGCAAGATGGCCCCACAGAAAGGGTGCCCATTGCTGTTATGTTATGCGGGGTTGGGGGCGGGGTGTTAAACGATGCCAGGCAGCCGTAATGAATATGTACTTAGTTTTCTTTGAAGTCATATTCACATTTAAAATATAAACAAAACGAGAACCGACTTGTCTCCAGTTTTACACATTTGTCACCAAAAATGGCGTGAGAATTAAAAACAAAGACAATTTAAACAATAACCAGTCCCTTGAAAGTCAGAACATCTGTGATTAGAAACAAAAGCCAATAATGCAAGCCATTCAAAAATAACCGCCAGATGTTCTATTTTCAAATTCGAAAACGGAACACAAAGCCGGAAGCCTTTAGTCTAAGGAACTTGCCAGCCAGATGTGTATTTGACTTGTCAATTACTTGTCACACGTTTCAGAATTTGGACTGTATGTCGCTGTACATAAGGTCAATTTTGCAAGATTTTTTTCGTTTGAGTTGCAACGTTTGGTAGTAAGTTAATATTACGTGAAACTTGTGAGTTTCTGGTTATTACCTTTTGCCAGATGGTGTTTTTTTTTGTAATGACTAAGTCTGGGCTGAACTTGTGGTGAAAAATGTTACATTTGTTTTTTATGCATTGTTACGTAGGTTTTATATATAACATAATCATTAATTTAAATTCAATTTTTATTCAATTAATATTCCCCATCGAACACCAAAGGCAAGGCAAAGTTGCAGGCTTATTTTTACTTTGCAATCAATTTACGTGGCAATCAAGACATCGTAGCATTTAGACGCTTACGCCTTCAAAGGAGTCAAAAGCGCGATTCAGACCTTTAGGATTCGATGTGTCTACGGCTAGATTAATGCATTTCTATCAATCATAACATAACATAACCATAAAGATATACATATGCATATGTAAAGTAAAGATGTACATAAGTTTCAAACTCTCAAACTAACATTACTTGTCATACCTACCTAATAATTATTATTTATTTTCTAAAACGTAATGTAAACGTCCCAGTGAGTATATCGCCGATCAGTAGCTCTGTATTTTAAATTATTTTGTAAGTTTTAAAAACATACACTATAGATATTACTATCATAAGCTGCAAAGGAAAAAAAAAACAATTTTGATGCCTACTATTTTTAGCACACATCACTCTACCGTATCGCAATTTTATATTTAACATGAATACTCAAAACGCAAGGTGCTAAAACAGCTGGCTGATTAAGAAAACGGAATAAAAAATAAAATTGTTATGGGCAGATGTCGCGTGCCGTGTTATGCAAACTTAATTTTGCTGGCGGCTAAAAATAAAACCAGCGCAATCTCTTACAGATTAACGCTAAACTACGACTACTAGCGCCACTAGCGACCGCAAATACAAAGTTGTACAGGAACGGCAATTAAAAATAATTTGATAAAAATTCCGTGGAGACATTTTGAACTACATTTTCCTCGTACAAATTTAAATTTATACGTAGACAGTGGCGCCGCTGTCGATGGCTAATACAACATTGTCATATAACGACAATTAGAATGAATTTAAATTGAATTCACTTACCGGAGCGTTTTAACGAAAGTGCCATAACTATGATATCTCGATATTTGTGTTTGACTTTCAAAACAAAACGACATTGATTCGTTAATTAATACTATTTTAATATTAAATACATTAAGGAATAAGTGGTTCGTGCGGCGTGCTTTGATGCAATGGCATTCGTAATAAAGTGAGGTAGTAAGATAAAAAAATACACTGTTATAGTTAAATGTCGTTAGGATTCATTTCGAAGGTAGGTAGGATAATTTTTTGTATGATTGTGTAATGTGACTAATGGACGTGTTTTTTAATTATGTACTAATGCAAAAATGCAATAAACAATTTGTAATGACTTCTCGTGTAGGTAAAAAAAAAACTTAAATTGTTTACCATAAATCCTTCTTACATTATTGTTATAATACAAGACGAATTTTTAGTAAACAATTGAGGGATTTTTTTATACTAAATATTGAGATTTATATGGATTGTAATTTGCAATAGTCAAAAAATTCTCCAGAAAATCCAGTAAAAAAACCGTTAATTACAAAAGCTCACCTAATCCAATCTTTTTCTTAATTTTCTTAAGCACCTTCATCTTGCCCCCCTTTTTGTCCTTAACGGGGGTAGTTTCAGGCTCCATAGCCATGGGTGGCAGGACCAGCGTCTGGGGGGGCAGATGCGAAGCCCTAGGGCAGGCGGGGCAGTGGCACGCGCCCCTTTGCCTAACGCTCATGCAGCTAACACCCATCATTGTTATCCGGGGATCAGAGCATAAGTCCATACACAATCACAGAAAGTAACCGTCCGAAACAAAAAAATCAATCACACAAAAACTAACGCACTAATACCTATACAGTTCAAAATTCGAACGCACTTTTGTTTATTTCAATTTCAAAAAAGAACGTTTCGAAATTCGAAATTGGAACGTTCGTACGCGGCGGTGAGAGACGCGGCGACATCCGCTCAGAGCGAGCCCTAGTGGCGGAGTGACGCTTGCTCGCGTGAAACATTCAGGGGAGCGATGCGCGCGCAGCCCGCCGGGCGCCAAAACAGCGTAACTACATTTTCCGATATTTCTACTTAAGTCTTTTTTCTCCGAATTTCGTGACTAGCTATCGTAACAGTGCATAAAGGCGTATGTGCATTGTAATTTAGTTAACGTAAGCTTTTTGTATGCGTGGTTTAGAATGGCAGATGTAGCTCCCGTCGAGATGCAACATTTGAGTTAAAACAGAATTGATGGACATGGAACTTTAACTGTAATAACAATGTGCATATCTTGAAAAGTATATAATATTAATTCTTGGCGGATCGAATTGTTTCTAAGATCAATGAATATTTTGAAGTAATACAAAACAAGCTTCTGCCCGCGACTCCGTCCGCGTGGAGCTCGTTTATATCGTTGCTTCATACAAACTTCCACCCTTTAGAGCTACGGTAGCCTAGTGGTTCAGGCATGCGGCTGTCAAGCGGCGGTCGTGGGTTCGAATCCCGGCTCGTACCAATGAGTTTTTCGGAACTTATGTACGGAATATTTACCGTTAGCTTTTCGGTGAAGGAAAACATCGTGAGAAAACCGGTCTAATCCCAATAAGGTCTAGTTTCCCCTCTGGGTTGGAAGGTCAGATGGCAGTCGCTTTCGTAAAACTAGTGCCTATGCCAAATCTTGGGATTAGGTGTCAAAGCGGACCCTGGGCTCCTTTAGGGGCACAACCGGGAATAACGCTAGGAGGATGAGGATGATGATACAAACTTTCACCCCCTTAGGGAATGATTTTGGGAATAAAGCTATCCTATGTCCTTTGGGTACCTACTGAACTGAACCCTTAAAACCGTCAGTCGTCCACCAGCTCGATGGGTTGATGAATGATGACGATGATCATCCAGGAATCCATTCCTGAACCCGTAGCATGGACGGTCTTATCACACGATAAGTGACAGGATAGAGCATGGGTATTCAAAGTGGGGGGCACATTTTAAGGGGGGCGCGGGGCCTCGGGATATCCTTTCGCAAAAACTAGTGCCTCGCCGATCCTTGGGATTAGGTACTCAGCTGACCCTAGACTCCTAAGAGCCGTGGCGCTAACGGCAACGCTAGGAAGATGATGATGATTTGGCTAGCTAACCCATTCACTTCCGTTTCCTTGCGTCGAAGCGAAGGGGGGAGTGGGAACTTAATTTAAGGCAGCAGGGGGGCGTGCCTAAGAAAAGTTTGGGAACCCCTGGGATAGAGCGTCCGTCACTGGCTGACACGGTTCAATAGAACGAGACGGACGCTCTATCTTGATGTCTCGCGAGATAAGGCCGACCATGATACGGGGTCTGGATGAGACTATCACGAAGCCGAGATTAGTGGCGTATTCGAAGAGGCTTATACTCAGCAGTGGGCGATTACTGGCTAATTATAATGATGATAATTATATACTGTTATTTTTTATCACGAGTCATAAAAAGCAGGGAAAATCTATTCTTCATTATCTTGTGAAAACTAGGAATGTTTGTTTTTCATCAAGATAAGACAGTTCCGTGTCAATCATGACTCAAGAAAATCCGGAAACCGCCTATTTTTAATCCAAAGAGAGTGGTGTTATAACTTATAAGTTTAACGTGTCTGTCTGTGTATCTTTCTGTGGTATCGTAGCTCCCAAACAGATGAACCGATTTTCGTTTAGTTTTTTTAGTGTCGTAGATAGTTTTATCCCGAGTGTTCTTAGCTATGTTTCATGAAAATCTGTTCAGCTGTTTTTGAGATATTGATCTTTGAAATGAAAATGTCGGGGGTTTTTCAACTTTTCCAAGTTGTAGTTATTTTGAGTACGTTATCGACACAATCAAAGATTAGATTTACAGGCTTTCGTTTTTGGAAAATTTGCATTAAGAGGCCGCAGTAAGCTCGGCCGAATTTCACCTTCCCATATACCTAAACGTAGTTACGCTCTCATTTTAAAACTACCGGTTCGCTTGTGACGAAACTTTGCATATACAATGACATAAGGTATATCTATATCTGTAATTAGTTTACATGGTTCCAATTTATAAAACAAACAAATACAGCAAAAACTAGTTTTGTATGAAAAACTTAAATTCGCTGTATTTTTTTTATTATGGTATCTGAAGCTACATAAACTAATTTCAGACATAGATATACCTCATTTCATTGAACATGCAAAGTTTCGTTACAGTCCAACACGTAGTTTTAAAATGAGAGCGGAACTACGTTTGTATGGAGAATCGAGCTTACTGCGGACTCTTAAATTCGAACTTATAAACGCCTTATTTTTTTTTTAAAGCGAGCATTACTGTAAAATGAAAGTGTTTTGCTAAGATTTAGTTAGTGGAAACCGTTTTCACCCGAAACGGAAATTTCATCAAAAAAGTAGCTACCTATTGTCCTTCGCGAGTTGCTAGCTAAGAAATTCCATACTGCAAAGCGCACATATCGGCATCGGAGGCGATGATGTTATGATGCCGATATGTGTGCGTTACAATATGGAATTCCTTACAAAGAATACTGGACGGCTCGTGTTGTGTTGGGGCGGCGCCGCCGGCGCCGAGCAGGTGACTGATTTTTGACTTTCGAGCGCTCGAAAATCAAATAAAAGTATAGTATTTTATGCAATCGTTATATAATGCATGCTTTTTCAGTCGAGTCCCACGTTTAGGCCAGGAAGCTTGCCGAGTGGCCTAATTAAGGTACAAGACTTAAAATAGTACATTTTACAACTAGTGTGAAAAGAATGTCTTTTTACCACTAGTACCGAGGTATCTTGAGGTATCTTGGCAAGACTCGGTACGAGTGGTAAAAGACATTTCACACGTGTTGTAAACGACGTTTTTTAATACAATTGCGAAAAATAATAAATTAATATATCATTGCGATAAAATATGCTTGCTTCGAAGTTATTTTGAACGAACCCATACTTTACAAATGACACTGACAGTGACAACATACTATTGGAATCAGCGCCATCGGGTAAAAAATCTAATATAAAATTACTGCGTTTCGAAAGTATAGTTTGGAACTAAAAAGTAAAAAGCACTAGTTCGAGAAATTTAGCTTCTCGTACGCTACGCAGCCACAAAAAGTACCACTTTTTGAGCAACTGTATTAAAAAGCTAATTATACACGGTGTTCCCGGGAATTTCCGTTAACTTCGGCATATTGCAGAATTTTAATATTATTGCATTCACAGAAACCAATTAGCCTAATAGTTTCTAGAAAAAAAAAATGTTTTTTTTCTGTTTTTGTACTAAATAATTTAATGTAGCATTAACAGTTATTGTCCAAGAAGTCACATTTAATAGAAAAAAAAACCTCCCGAGGCAGTTCTTGCCTAATATCGAACGAACTCACTTGGTAAACCATCTTGTAGTGTATAGGAACCTTACAACATTTAAAAAGCTGTTATGACACCACAGTTAAGCGCCTTTAAACTGGTTAAATCTGCAAATCTGATTAAATTAAAATATTCAACATCTTGATAACAGTAGGAGTTAAGATACTACTGTCTTGGAGAAATTAACTTTGTTTGATCTAACCTATGCCCCCTTGCATTTAATGGAAATTGCCAAAAACACGTTGTATAACTATTGTATACAGTACTTTTTCTACGACACAACTGAACTAATTAAACAAACTTGGTATCTATTGAAAACGAAGTGCAACCAACCGCTTTTTTTTTTTTGTGCGTTGATGTCTATTTACCTTTTGACTTTCTGATGACGGCTTCCTATTGGTCAAATACATTATAGTTCGCGTTTCTCTGAAGGATAGGTTTAAAGAAATCAATGTCCTCACCGTTGCCTCACAATATATCTATGAAACTATAATGTATATTCGTAAAAATCTTGACATGTATAAATTAAATAGTGATGTTCATAAATATAATACTAGAAATAAGAATAAATTAGTCATTCCCGGATACCGTCTGAGCAAAGTGAATATGTCGTTTATGGGCAACTGTGTACGATTTTACAATAAGTTACCTTCTGATATTCTGGAATTGTCTATGAATAGATTTAAGTCCAGCGTTAAACGCCATCTTATAGAGAAATCTTATTATACTATAAAAGATTTTATAGATGACAAAGAAGCATTTATGTAAAATAGCTTAGTTAAGTAGGTAGTTAAGTTAAAACATGACGTGTAAAAGAGCTAGCTTAAGCATATTTACAAAATAAATATTTTGATTTGATTTGATTCAGTAAAGGCGCCACGTGATTGGTCAATTTCATTTTAGTTCTCTCAACAGTTATGAAATGTTGAGTTGGGAGCGCCATAGTAAAAAGTATGTGATAATTTGGTGTACGAAGTCTTAATTCAAACATTATGGTCGACGAGTATAAAAAATACGTTTGTAGTGTCAAAATGGCAGGCACTTACTTTCTACCAATACAATGAATTTTCAATTTTCTATTTCTATTTCATAATAGCATTTCATAAGTTTTGCCAGGTTTCGAGTGAAAGAGTCGAGTGCTCGAAAGTCAAAAATCTTTGCCCAGTTACGTGTGCGACCACCGTTAGTCGGGGACATTAGTAAACACATAAAACTAAGTAAAAGATTACAAAAGCAAAAAGCTGAAATTTCCCATTCATCACTTACTCAGGGAAAATTTAAAATCTGCGTAAAAAAAACCGTATCAATTATTTTGTTATTCGGGTTTACCCGGGATATGTTTACTTGACTGAACCTTTGTTTTAAGATTATGTATAACCCTAACCTAATGTTGAAAGAAGGTGACATTTGAACTGTAGTTAGAAAAATGAAAGAAAAAACCCCACGCTATTGACGCTATGCCAGCGGAAAATCCCATTTCCTGCACGCTGTATCAACACAAAGGCTATCTGTATCTTTCAAATTGGGACGGTTAGAAAGAGACGGATAGTCTATTTCGCCGCGAGACAGCTCGCGAGCTGCTGTGATAACCGCGCTAGAGAGAGAGACGGAAATTATCAGCCTTGCCCGGCTCGAGCGTCAAATACTTGCGATCTGTACGCTTACCATGAGTTTGACAATGACGGCTTACGCTAACGAGTATCGAGTTTTCTATCTGTGCATCCCGCTCGTACTGTCAAAGTGCAATAGAGATGCACAGATAGAAAACTCGATACTCGTTAGCGTAAGCCGTCATTGTCAAACTCATGGTAAGCGTACTGATAGATTCTTCATTTTACCGCCCTAGACAAGTAATGTACAGTCGCCATCAGAAATATCGGTGCGGCCAAAGTGCTCACATTAACAAACACGTCTATTGTCGAGGCATTAGAAAAGTGTTCAGATATCTGTGAGCACTTTGGCCGCTCCGATTTTTCTGATTATAAATGAAAGCATCGATTACGATAAGTACGAGTAGCTGACAAGCTGTAGATATCAATATAGATAAATTACCTATTATTCAATGATAGATACCCGTACTAATTAGTAGATAGCATTCATTACTACTAATGAAACAAAACGCGTGATTAAATGAATAACCAATCACAGGATATATGTATATGATAAATTATATCAAGACATTTAGTTTGAGATCTAAAATTATTTGTAAGACAGACTTCATTTTTATTTTTTATAAGGAGCTTAACAAAAAAGTACCTACAATAGACGTATTTAATGTATAAGGCATTCTCTACCAGTTAACCATCGAACTAACCAATTAAATAATATACATAACTCAAAAGACGGTTCTTAGCTGAATATGTTTCATGTGCTTTATTATCCAAGGTCTTTGATATATGATGAATATTAACATATTTTTTTAATGTGCTAGATCAAATAGTTTTTCTTAAAAAACTGCTTAAAATCTTAAATAACATCAACATCAATTTCTACAAAACTAATAACAACAATTTTTGACGAAGCCTGTTGCGGATTCTATCGTTGTTAGTTAAGTGCCTAGGGGGATGTATGTTTGTTTGTACGCAATTGACGAAGCCTGCGTTGCGGATATCTTATGGGCCTTAATCATTTTATTTTCATTAAATAAATGTGATATTAAATAATTACATTCTTGATTTTGACTTTCTATAGAGTTAGGTAATGGTTGATAGCTCTGAATCGTGCTTAGGAAAGGTAACAACTAATATTATAAATGCGAAATGTTGTATGTTTAGATGTTTGTTACCCAAAACGGCTCAACCGATTTGGAAATTTTGCGCGAAGATAGAAGTTGAGGTGAGCTTAATAGTACATTAACATTACGTAACTAGGGCGGTGAAATCGTGAATGCCCCAGATCGCAGGTGTTTGTGGCCCGAACCGAAGGTGAGGGTCATAAATATGCGCTCTGGGGCTTTACGAATTACCGCCCGTGTTGAGTACGAAATTTTGCGTTTTCACCTGGCCACAATGCGAGTTTTCCCGTACGCGCAGCGTGCAGTAAACCCAGGTGTGACGTAAAACAACTCGCAGAATAGGGGGGCTGAAATAATCATAATCATAATAATCATAATCATTTATTTTGCTAAAACATACACAAAGGTGGTACAATTGACATGTTGGCGGTAGTAAAATTACATGTATGTATGTTCCGCCACTATATGGCATGCAAAACTTACACTAAATTATAATATTTAATTACATTGAAGTTCAATATTTATAACAAAATGATTTCAATACTAATTATTATAATACACAATCTGATAAAATAGAATAGAAATTAAAAATACCTATAAACTAACATAAACATTAACATTAACCATAAATCTTCTCGAAATATTCCTTCAAGGAGTAAAAGGGTCTTTCTAGTAAATAACATTTTAGCTTCTTAGAGAACTCATTAAAATTATTACATTGTGTTATGTCATTACTTAATAAATTAAAGATTTTTATTCCATTGTATTCAATGCTTCTTTTAAATAGTATATAATTATTAGAATTTGGTAAAACTATGTCACTGTTATTCCTTAAAGCATGCAGTCTGTTATTGTTTTTACACTGATAGTTAGATTTGTTCTTATAGATAAATATGCTAATTAAGAAAATATATAATGATATGACTGTCATTATCTTATGTCTTACAAACAGTGGACGACAGTGTTCTAGGGGTTTAGCTTTATCGATACATCTTATGGCTTTCTTTTGCAATATTAATATAGTGTTTATGAGAACACTGTTTCCCCACACCTGCAGACCGTATCTTAGGATGCTCTCAAAATGTGCAAAATACACTACTTTCAGGTCTGTTGAATTTAGAATATTGGACAGATTTTTTAAAGCATAGATAGCACTAGCTAGTCTCTTTCTTAGGACATCTATTTGGTTCGACCATCTCAGCTGGTTGTCTAGTTCAATTCCGAGAAATTTTGTACTTTCCACTTTTGCTATAGGCAGTGGCAGGTCATATGGAATGCTGTTTGTATGTCTGCAAAAAGTTATGTAGTTAGTTTTATCGATATTCATTTTAAGACCATTACTTTTAAACCAATGTAATAACTGCGTCCAAGTAAGACTTATGTCATGTTTAAGAGAGGAAATGTCATTATTTTGTACTATTATACTAGTGTCGTCTGCATATAGGTAAGCTTTGCCAATCGGGATATTATATGGAAGGTCATTTATAAAAATTATAAAAAGTAACGGGCCTAATACCGATCCTTGTGGGACACCGCAGTGAATTTTTGTATATTCCGAGTCAACATATTGCACGCATCCTGAATTATTTATACTCTGTATTTGAACATACTGAGTTCTATTTGTCAGGTATGACGCAAGCAAGTTCAAAACGGAGCCCCTGATTCCATAGTATTGTAATTTGTCAATAAGTATAGAATGATTGACGCAATCGAATGCCTTGCTAAGGTCACAGAAAATCTCAGCACATTTGTGGCTCCGATTAAGACCTCGTAGGACTTCTAAAACTAAATCTGTAACTGCTGATATGGCATTGCGATTTTGTCTGAATCCAAACTG